>AWOL01S0047211.1:0-13517 GCA_000715115.1 Nicotiana otophora
CACATTGAGACTACAAATAATGAAAAGATTGAATATCTTTATATTACTACAATAAGGTCGGGTAAGAAATATGTGCTTGAAATATTACCTGCTCTTTCCTCCGGCTTATATTACACAAGTATTAGCAGGATTGAAACGCATGCCATAGTAAATGAAAAGTTTACTAATCAAGATAATTTTATTATTTGGCATGACCGGTTGGGTCATCCTGGTTCTACTATGATGCGTAAAATAATTGAGAATTCACATGGACATTCAATGAAGAACCAAAATATTCTTCAATTTAAGGAATTATCTTGTGTTGCATGTTCTCAAGGCAAATTAATTATTAGACCATCAACTATTAAAGTTAGGATGGAATCCCCTACATTTCTGGAACGTATACAAGGTGATATATGTGGGCCCATTCACCCTCCATGTAGACCATTTAGATATTATATGGTTTTGGTAGATGCATCTACAAGATGGTCACATGTGTGCTTATTATCAACTCGCAATATGGCATTTGCGAGATTGTTGGCTCAAATAATAAAACTAAGAACACAATTTCCAGATTATACAATTAAGACAATTCGTTTTAATAATGCTGGTGAGTTTATATCTCAGGCCTTTACTGATTATTGTATATCAACTGGGATAATAATTGAGCATCTGATTGCTCGTGTTCATACACAAAATGGTCTAGCAGAATCATTGATCAAATGCCTCCAATTAATTGCTAGACCAATGCTTATGAGAACAAAATTCCCCATTTCAGTATGGGGGCATGCTATTTTGCATGCAGCAGTATTTGTGCGGATAAGGCCCACAAGTTATCAGTCTCCCCATTGCAATTGGCTTTTGGTTAGGAGCCAAATATTTTCCATCTTAGAATCTTTGGATGTGCGGTATATGTTCCAATTGCTTCACCATAACGCACAAAGATGGGTCCCCAAGGAAGGTTGGGGATATATTTTGGGTATGAATCTCCTTCTATTATAAAATAGCTGGAGCATATGACTGGAGATTTATTTACTGCAAGATTTTCTGATTGTCATTTTGATGAATCAGTATATCCAACATTAGGGGGAGAAAATAAGAAGATGAGAAAGGAGATAGATTGGAATGTATTATCACTATCTCATTTAGATCCTCGAACAAATCAATGTGAACAAGAGGTTCAAAAGATAATTCATTTGCAAAATATTACAAATCAACTGCCAGATGCATTTACTGACTTACCAAGGGTGATTAAGTCACATATTTCAGCTGCTAATGCTCTAATTCGAGTTGATATCCCGGTAGGACAATCAATTAAAGCAAATAAGTTTAAACCACACTTGAAACGTGGTAGACCAATCGATTATAAGGATAAAAATCCTCTAAAAAGAAAATGAGCAAATGATCAAAGTGATCATAATACAGAGGTAGTGGATCAAGAAGAGCACGGAGACATAACAAATGATAAAACCTCAAGGGAGGTTCAGGTACCAGAAAATGATGAGAATGGAGAGATCTCAATAAATTATGTCTCAACGGGAAAAAGGATGGAACCGAAATAATATTGTTAATGATAACATTTTTGCTTATAATGTCGTTGTTGAAATAATGCAACAATATGAGGATCTTGAACCAAAATCTGTTGATGAATGTAGACAGAGAAATGATTGGCCAAAATGGAAAGATGTTATTCATGCATAATTAACTTCACTTGCAAAACGTGAAGTTTTTGAATCTGTAGTCCAAACATCAAATGGTGTTAAGCATGTTAGCTATAAATAGGTTTTTGTACATAAAAGGAATGGTAAAAATGAGGTACAAAGATATAAGGCACGCCTGGTTGCACAAGAATTTTCACAAAGGCCCGATATCGATTATGAAGAGACGTACTCTCCTGTTATGGATGCTATAATATTTCGTTATCTCATTGGTTTTGCTGTCCATGAAAAGCTTGACATGCATTTAATGGATGTGGTAACAGCCTACCTTTACGGCTCACTTGATAATGAGATATACATGAAAATTTCTGAGGGAATTAAAATACCTGACGCACATAATTCAAAGTCTCGGGAAATGTTTTCAATCAAATTACAAAGATCTTTGTATAGTCTAAAGAAATCAGAAAGAATGTGGTATAACCGCCTTAATGAATATTTATTAAAGGAAGGTTATATAAATGATACCATTTGTCCATGTGTTTTTATAAAGAAAACAACATCGGAGTTTGTTGTACTTGTTGTATATGTTGATGACATAAACCTTATTGGTACTCCTACAGAACTCTAAAAGGCAATTGATTATTTAAAGAAGTAATTCGAGATAAAAGATATCGGAAAGATAAATTTATGTCTTAGTTTGCGAATTGAACATTTGGCAAACGGGACTTTTGTTCATCAATTTGCCTACATAGAAAAGGTATTGAAACGGTTTTATATGGATGGAGCACATCCATTAAGCACTCCGATGATTGTTCGATCACTTGATGTGAATAAGAACTCGTTCTGACTTCAAAAAAAAGAATAAAGAGATTCTTGGTCCCGAAGTACCATATCTTAGTGCAATTGGTGCACTAATGTATCTTGCTAATACTACAAGGCCTGACATAACTTTTTCAGTTAATGTCTTAACAAGATATTGACAAGAGTGGGTTGCTCTAGTGGTAAGCATCCTTCATTTCCAACCAAGAGGTTGCGAGTTCGAGTCACCCCAAGAGCAATGTGGGGGGTTCTTGGAGGGAGGGAGCCGAGGGTCTATCGGAAATAGACTCTCTACCCCAGGATAGGGGTAAGGTCTGCATACACACTACCCTCCCCATACCTCACTAGTGGGATTATACTGGTTTGTTATTGTTGTTGTTATCGTCTTAGCAAGATATAGCTCTGCTCCTACCAGGAGACATTGGAATGGAATCAAACATATATTGCGGTATCTAAAAAGAACTACCGATATGAGATTATTTTATAGCAATGATTGCAGTCCCAATCTTGTTGGTTATGCCGATGTTGGGTATTTATCTAACCCACACAAGGCTCGATCTCAAACAGGCTATGTGTTTACATATGGAGGCACTGCCATATCTTGGCGATCGACTAAGCAATCAATCGTGTCTACTTCATCAAATCATGCTGAGATAATCGCTATTCATGAAGGAAGTCGAGAATGTGTATGGTTGAGGTCTATAATACATCTTATTCGAGACAAATATGGTTTGAAGTGTGCCAAACTACCCACAATTTTGTATGAAGACAATGCAGCATGCATAGCCCAATTGAAGGGAAGAATTATAAAAGGTGATAGGACAAAACACATTTTACCAAAGTTATTTTTCACACATGATCTTCAAAAGAATGGTGATATCAATGTGCAACAGATCCGTTCATGTGATAATATGGCTGATTTGTTCACCAAATCTCCACCGACGTCAATCTTCAAGAAACTAGTGTACAAGATTGAGATGCAAAGGCTCAAGGATATGAATTGATGCTCTCATCGGGGGGAGTTAATACACGTTATACTCCTTTTCTTTTACAAGGTTTTGTCCCACTGGGTTTTCCTTGCAAGGTTTTTAACGAGGCAACCAAAAGGCGTGTTACTAAACATATGTACTCTTTTTCCTTCACTAAGATTTTTTTTTCTAATAAGGTTTTAACGAGGCACATTATCTATGGACATCTAGGGGGAATGTTATTAGAAATATCAAATTATGGTGGATGTCTACTCTTCCTCCATGATCTTCAATTCAAATGCTTAATATTTAAAGACATATTCAATGACATATTTTCTTCACTTTTCATGCCTATATAAAGGCCTTGTAATAGATAGAAAAATACACACAATTGAAGAAGAAATAAAAATCTCTTCCTCTCTATATCTCTTAGCTTGTTTTGTTTTTTGTTCTATATTGTTACTTTGAGTAACATTTATAATAGAAATGTACTTTTATGCTAACATTTTTTTGCATGTGTACGCCCTGTCATAGTATGTCATTTTATAAAATAATATCAATATAATTAAAATAAAGCTTTTACTAGTAAATAATTAAACATAAAAGAATAAAGTACATATTTGTGTGAATGGTTAATGTAGACATTATATGATAACTTGTTTATGGAGGTTAAGATGATTGAATATATTACCTGAACCTATTAAGATGGACAATCAAAGTATAGCTATATGTGATTTTTTAACTTATCTTATATTAGTGAGGTACAAACATGTATCGAGGCGTATTTTACCGAATACTTTATTATAGATGATATTCCTTATGTGCATTCCTTTTATTCGTTTAAATTGTTCATATAATATTGCGTCAATTCAAAAAAATAGTGTAAAAGTATTATTTGAGTAGTTTATGTGAGTTCAATTTAAGGAGCAAAGTGAAGCATTATACAAAATAATAATAGTATGTAATAAGTTGAATTGATTTAGTGTGATAATTTTTTAATTCAGTTTGTTAAAGAGATTAACTTTCTAGGAGTTCTTGGAGGGAGGGAGCCGAGGGTCTATCGGAAATAGCCTCTCTACCCCAGGGTTGGGGTAAGATCTGCATACACACTATCCTCCCCATACCTCACTAGTGGGATTATACTGGTTTGTTATTGTTGTTGTTGTCGTCTTAGAAAGATATAGCTTTGCTCCTACAAGGAGACATTGGAATGGAATCAAACACATATTGCGGTATCTAAAAAGGACTACCGATATGGGATTATTTTATGGCAATGATTATAGTCCCGATCTTGTTGGTTATGCCGATGTTGGGTATTTATCTAACCCACACAAAGCTCGATCTCAAACAGGCTATGTGTTTACATATGGAGGCACTGCCATATCTTGGCGATCGACTAAGCAATCAATCGTGTCTACTTCATCAAATCATGCTGAGATAATCGCTATTCATGAAGGAAGTCGAGAATGTGTATGGTTGAGGTCTATAATACATCTTATTCGAGACAAATATGGTTTGAAGTGTGCCAAACTACCCACAATTTTGTATGAAGACAATGCAGCATGCATAGCCCAATTGAAGGGAGGAATTATAAAAGGGGATAGGACAAAGCACATTTCACCAAAGTTATTTTTCACACATGATCTTCAAAAGAATGGTGATATCAATGTGCAACAGATCCGTTCATGTGATAATATGGCTGATTTGTTCACCAAATCTCCACCGACGTCAATCTTCAAGAAACTAGTGTACAAGATTGGGATACGAAGGCTCAAAGATATGAATTGATGCTCTCATCGGGGGGAGTTAATACGTATTATACCCTTTTTTCTTTACAAGGTTTTGTCCCACTAGGTTTTCCTTGCAAGATTTTTAACGAGGCAACCAAAAGGCATATTACTAAACATATGTACTCTTTTTCCTTTACTAGGATATTNTCTTTACTAGGCTATTTTTTTCTAATAAGGTTTTAACGAAGCACATTATCTATGGACATCCAGGGGGAGTGTTGTAAGAAATATCAAATTATGGTGGATGTCTACTCTTCCTCCATGGTCTTCAATTCAAATACTTAATGACATATTTTCTATGTTTAACGACATATTCAATGATATATTTTCTTCACTTTTTATGCCTATATAAAGGCCTTGTAATAGATAGGAAAATATACACAATTGAAGAAGAAATAAGAATCTCTTCCTCTNCCTTTACTAGGATATTTTTTTCTAATAAGGTTTTAACGAAGCACATTATCTATGGACATCCAGGGGGAGTGTTGTAAGAAATATCAAATTATGGTGGATGTCTACTCTTCCTCCATGGTCTTCAATTCAAATGCTTAATGACATATTCAATGACATATTTTCTATATTTAACGACATATTCAATGACATATTTTTTTCACTTTTTATGCCTATATAAAGGCCTTGTAATAGATAGAAAAATACATACAATTGAAGAAGAAATAAGAATCTCTTCCTCTCTATATCTCTTAGCTTGTTTTTCTTTGTTCTATATTGTTACTTTGAGTAACATTTATAATAGAAATGTACTTTTATGCTAACTTCTTTTTGCACGTGTACGCCTGTCATAGTATGTCATTTTATAAAATAATATCAATATTATTACAATAAAGCTTTTACTAGTAAATAATTAACCATAAAAGAATAAAGTACATATTTGTGTGAATGGTTAATGTAGACATTATATGATAACTTGTTTATGGAGGTCAAAATGATTGAATATATCAGCTGAACCTATTATGATGGACAATCAAAGTTTAGCTATATGTGATTTTTATTACTTATCTTATATTAGTGAGGTACAAATATGTATCGAGGCGTATTTTACCGAATACTTTATTATAGATGATATTCCTTATGTGCATTCCTTTTATTCGTTTAAATTGTTCATATAATATTGCGTCAATTTAAAAAAATAGTGTAAAAGTATTATTTGAGTAGTTTATGTGAGTTCAATTTAAGGAGCAAAGTGAAGCATTATACAAAATAATAATAGTATATAATAAGTTGAATTGATTTAGTGTGATAATTTTTTAATTTAGTTTGTTAAAGAGATTAACTTTCTAGGAGTTCTTGGAGGGAGGGAGCCGAGGGTTTATCGGAAATAGTCTCTCTACCACAGGGTAGGGGTAAGGTCTGCATACACACTACCCTCCCCATACCTCACTAGTGGGATTATACTGGTTTGTTATTGTTGTTGTTGTCGTCTTAGAAAGATATAACTTTGCTCCTACAAGGAGACATTGGAATGGAATCAAACACATATTGCGGTATCTAAAAAGGACTACCGATATGGGATTAATTTATGGCAATGATTGTAGTCCCGATCTTGTTGGTTATGCCGATGTTGGGTATTTATCTAACCCACACAAGGCTCGATCTCAAACAGGCTATGTGTTTACATATGGAGGCACTGCCATATCTTGGCGATCGACTAAGCAATCAATCGTGTCTACTTCATCAAATCATGCTGAGATAATCGCTATTCATGAAGGAAGTCGAGAATGTGTATGGTTGAGGTCTATAATACATCTTATTCGAGACAAATATGGTTTGAAGTGTGCCAAACTACCCACAATTTTGTATGAAGACAATGCAGCATGCATAGCCCAATTGAAGGGAGGAATTATAAAAGGGGATAGGACAAAGCACATTTCACCAAAGTTATTTTTCACACATGATCTTCAAAAGAATGGTGATATCAATGTGCAACAGATCCGTTCATATGATAATATGGCTGATTTGTTCCCCAAATCTCCACCGACGTCAATCTTCAAGAAACTAGTGTACAAGATTGAGATGTGAAGGCTCAAAGATATGAATTGATGCTCTCATCGGGGGGAGTTAATACGTATTATACCCTTTTTTCTTTACAAGGTTTTGTCCCACTAGGTTTTCCTTGCAAGATTTTTAACGAGGCAACCAAAAGGCATATTACTAAACATATGTACTCTTTTTCCTTTACTAGGATATTTTTTTCTAATAAGGTTTTAACGAAGCACATTATCTATGGACATCCAGGGGGAGTATTGTAAGAAATATCAAATTATGGTGGATGTCTACTCTTCCTCCATGGTCTTCAATTCAAATGCTTAATGACATATTCAATGACATATTTTCTATATTTAACGACATATTCAATGACATATTTTTTTCACTTTTTATGCCTATATAAAGGCCTTGTAATAGATAGAAAAATACACACAATTGAAGAAGAAATAAGAATCTCTTCCTCTCTATATCTCTTAGCTTGTTTTTCTTTGTTCTATATTGTTACTTTGAGTAACATTTATAATAGAAATGTACTTTTATGCTAACTTCTTTTTGCACGTGTACGCCTGTCATAGTATGTCATTTTATAAAATAATATCAATATTATTACAATAAAGCTTTTACTAGTAAATAATTAACCATAAAAGAATAAAGTACATATTTGTGTGAATGGTTAATGTAGACATTATATGATAACTTGTTTATGGAGGTCAAAATGATTGAATATATCAGCTGAACCTATTATGATGGACAATCAAAGTTTAGCTATATGTGATTTTTATTACTTATCTTATATTAGTGAGGTACAAATATGTATCGAGGCGTATTTTACCGAATACTTTATTATAGATGATATTCCTTATGTGCATTCCTTTTATTCGTTTAAATTGTTCATATAATATTGCGTCAATTTAAAAAAATAGTGTAAAAGTATTATTTGAGTAGTTTATGTGAGTTCAATTTAAGGAACAAAGTGAAGCATTATACAAAATAATAATAGTATATAATAAGTTGAATTGATTTAGTGTGATAATTTTTTAATTCAGTTTGTTAAAGAGATTAACTTTCTAGGAGTTCTTGGAGGGAGAGAGCCGAGGGTTTATCGGAAATAGTCTCTCTACCCCAGGGTAGGGGTAAGGTCTGCATACACACTACCCTCCCCATACCTCACTAGTGGGATTATACTGGTTTGTTATTGTTGTTGTTGTCGTCTTAGAAAGATATAACTTTGCTCCTACAAGGAGACATTGGAATGGAATCAAACACATATTGCGGTATCTAAAAAGGACTACCGATATGGGATTAATTTATGGCAATGATTGTAGTCCCGATCTTGTTGGTTATGCCGATGTTG
Organism: Nicotiana otophora; assembly: GCA_000715115.1. Lineage (NCBI taxonomy): Eukaryota > Viridiplantae > Streptophyta > Magnoliopsida > Solanales > Solanaceae > Nicotiana > Nicotiana otophora. The sequence continues at coordinate 8,573 of AWOL01S0047211.1, forward strand.
GGTATTTATCTAACCCACACAAGGCTCGATCTCAAACAGGCTATGTGTTTACATATGGAGGCACTGCCATATCTTGGCGATCGACTAAGCAATCAATCGTGTCTACTTCATCAAATCATGCTGAGATAATCGCTATTCATGAAGGAAGTCGAGAATGTGTATGGTTGAGGTCTATAATACATCTTATTCGAGACAAATATGGTTTGAAGTGTGCCAAACTACCCACAATTTTGTATGAAGACAATGCAGCATGCATAGCCCAATTGAAGGGAGGAATTATAAAAGGGGATAGGACAAAGCACATTTCACCAAAGTTATTTTTCACACATGATCTTCAAAAGAATGGTGATATCAATGTGCAACAGATCCGTTCATGTGATAATATGGCTGATTTGTTCACCAAATCTCCACCGACGTCAATCTTCAAGAAACTAGTGTACAAGATTGGGATACGAAGGCTCAAAGATATGAATTGATGCTCTCATCGGGGGGAGTTAATACGTATTATACCCTTTTTTCTTTACAAGGTTTTGTCCCACTAGGTTTTCCTTGCAAGATTTTTAACGAGGCAACCAAAAGGCATATTACTAAACATATGTACTCTTTTTTCTTTACTAGGCTATTTTTTTCTAATAAGGTTTTAACGAAGCACATTATCTATGGACATCCAGGGGGAGTGTTGTAAGAAATATCAAATTATGGTGGATGTCTACTCTTCCTCCATGGTCTTCAATTCAAATACTTAATGACATATTTTCTATGTTTAACGACATATTCAATGATATATTTTCTTCACTTTTTATGCCTATATAAAGGCCTTGTAATAGATAGGAAAATATACACAATTGAAGAAGAAATAAGAATCTCTTCCTCTCTATATCTCTTAGCTTGTTTTTCTTTGTTCTATATTGTTACTTTGAGTAACATGTATAATAGAAAATATACTTTTATGCTAACTTTTTTTGCACGTGTACGCCCTGTCATAGTATGTCATTTTATAAAATAATATCAATATTATTAAAATAAAGCTTTTACTAGTAAATAATTAAACATAAAAGAATAAAGTACATATTTGTGTGAATGGTTAATGTAGACATTATATGATAACTTGTTTATGGAGGTCCAAATGATTGAATATATCAGCTGAACCTATTAAGATGGACAATCAAAGTTTAGCTATATGTGATTTTTTTACTTATCTTATATTAGTGAGGTACAAACATGTATCGAGGCGTATTTTACCGAATACTTTATTATAGATGATATTCCTTATGTGCATTCCTTTTATTCGTTTAAATTGTTCATATAATATTGCGTCAATTTAAAAAAATANTAAAAAATAGTGTAAAAGTATTATTTGAGTTGCTTATGTGAGTTCAATTTAAGGAACAAAGTGAAGCATTATATAAAATAATAATATTATGTAATAAGTTGAATTGATTTAGTGTGATAATTTTTTAATTCAGTTTGTTAAAGAGATTAACTTTCTAGTATCAAGCAAACATGAGGATTCTTTTCCTTTACGGAAAAGCTTCAAATATGCCCCTGAACTATTTGAAAATAGAGCAAGTGTGTCCTCCGTTTGTATTTGGGTACAAAATTGCCCTTGTTGTTAATAAAATGGTTCAGTTTTGCTCCTCCCCAATAACAGACTCCACATCAAGGACAATTGTGTACCCAAATACAAACGGAGAGCATAATTGCTCTATTTTCAATAATTCGGGGGCATATTTGATCCTTTCCCGTATAAAATAATATTTTTTTGCTGAGTTGAAAATCCATGTTTGAGAAAAAGTCTTCTCTATAAAAAAAAAGAAAAACAAAAGAGGGAAATGAATGTCTTGCCATATCTTTTACATAGTAATTACTACGATGACGAGAAATCTCACTGGAAAATCCCTTCGGCCAGCTGATCACAACCTCCTACTTTATTTTTTTGACTTATTATTTTCTTACTACATCAAATTTGTGTGATTTGATTTTTATATTCTTTGAACTCCTAAGTCCTAGCTTGTAAGATAACCAAACAATACCTCATTAGAGGGACTCGAATTCGGATGTAACGACCCGACCAGTCATTTTAAAAATTTAAGTCTCGTTCGGCGGCATAAGGCCCTGAGCAGATTCGTATTATGTGTATTGACTTGCGTGCGTGGTTGAATTTAGTTACCGGATGATTTGCAGTCAAATCAGAAGAAGGATGCAAGTTTTGGAAGCTTAAGTGGTAATAGTTAACCGAAATTTGACTTTTGTGTAAACGGCTCCGGAATGGGTTTTGGATGATCGCAACAGCTTCGTATGGTGCTTTTGGACTTAGGTGTGCGTCCGGATTTGGATTTGGAGTTCTGTAGGGTAATTTGGAGCATTTTGGCGAAAGTTGGAAAAATTAAAGTTTTGAAGGTTAAGTGGTTTGACCAAGAGTTGATTTTGGCGATATCGAGATCGGAATACAATTCTGATAGTTGGAACAACTCCGTTATGTTATTTGGTACATGCCTGCAAAAGTTGACGTCATTTCGGGTTGGTTTGATTGGTTTCGCGCGCGAGTTTCAGAAGTTAGAAGATTTGAAAGTTCATAAGTTCGATTCATGGTGCGATTTGTAGTTTTGGTATTGTTTGATATGATTTGAGACCTCGAGCGAGTCCGTGTTAGGTTATGGAACTTGTTGGTATGCTTGGACGAGGTCCCAGGGGCCCTGGGTGTGTTTTAGACGAGTTTCGAATATTTTTTATAATTCTGAACAGGTCTGGTTCTGGTGTTTTCGCATCTGCGACACTTTGGAGCGCATGTACAGCTCCGCTTCTATGTGAGCCTAGTCGCTTATGTGATCGTTGAGGTCTGGGAGCTAGCCCGCTTCTGTGTATGCTCGTACGCGGGTGCGAAGGCTGCTTCTGCGGTTGAGTGATCGCATCTGCGAATGAGTCCGCTTCTGTGCTCATGTCATCGCTTCTGCGGCGCCGCTGGTGCGACTATGTTGTCCGTAGATGCGGACCTGGTCCTGATAAGTTAAGTTCGCAGATGCGAACGTCTGCTCGCAAATGCGATAGCGCATATGTGCTTAATGGTCCGCAGATGCGGAAGTCCTGGGCAGAGAGTTTATATTCGAGAGTTTTGCCATTTTCTCCATATTTTGAGTTTTAGACCTCGGGTTTGGGAGCTTCTTTGAAGGTTTTTCAAGCAAATTGATTGGGTAAGTGTTCTTCACCTAGAATTTATTTTTGTCATGTAATTTGTATTTTGAGTTGAGGAAAATGGAGGTTTTTGAAGAAAAAAATCAAAATGAAAAATCATGATTTGAGGGACGAAATGATATCGGAATTTGATAATTTTAATATGGTTGAACTCGTATCGGAATGGGTGTTCGGATTTTGTGAAATTTGTCAGGTTTAGAGGTGCGGGCCCGGGGGTCGACTTTTGGATCGATTTTTAGATTTTGATAAAGATTGAGGCTTTATGATCCGGAATAGTTTCTTATGAGTTTCTCGGGTGAAATGTCCTCTGTACGGCTCAAATCTAACCAAAAACACAAATAAAGCTCATAAGAAACTATTCCGGATCATAAAGCCTCAATCTTTATCAAAATCTAAAAATCGATCCAAAAGTCGACCCCTGGGCCCGCACCTCTGAACCTGACAAATTTCACAAAATCCGAACACCCATTCCGATACGAGTTCAATCATATTAAAATTATCAAATTCCGATATCATTTCGTCCCTCAAATCATGATTTTTCATTTTGATTTTTTTCTTCAAAAAACTCCATTTTCCTCAACTCAAAATACAAATTACATGACAAAAATAAATTCTAGGTGAAGAACACTTACCCAATCAATTTGCTTGAAAAACCTTCAAAGAAGCTCCCAAACCCGAGGTCTAAAACTCAAAATATGGAGAAAATGGCAAAACTCTCGAATATAAACTCTCTGCCCAGGACTTCCGCATCTGCGGACCATTAAGCACATATGCGCTATCGCATTTGCGAGCAGACGTTCGCATCTGCGAACNCTTTATTTGTGTTTTTGGTTAGATTTGAGCCGTACAGAGGACATTTCACCCGAGAAGTTCATTTTAGAGTATCAGTCTGTCTTCTTTGAGGTAAGTATCTTGCCTAACTTCGTGTGGGGGAACTACCCCTTAGGATTTGAGTCTTCTATGCTAATTGTAGTCTGTGTACGCGAGGTGATGAGTACATATTGTCACGACCCGAATTTCCCACCGATGGGACCGTGATGACGCCTAACATTTCACTTGCTAGACAAGCCAACATTAGAGAATCATTAAACCAATTTCTTATTCCCATTCAGTAATTAACAATAATTAACTAAGCTGAAATATAATAAGTGCAGAATATATTAATTACTACCATCCGGATCTGGAGTCACAATTTACGAACATTCTAGAATTTATTACAAGTAATAGTCTAAAAGAAATACAACTGTCTGAATGAAAGAAACAGTAGAACATAAAAGATAGACGTGGACTTCAAGGTATGTGAACGCCGACAGATCTACCTTGAGTCTCCGGGCATCGGACCAATAGCAAAATCTCGATCAACCCGAGCCGGTATCAAAATCTGCACAGAAAGTGCAGAGTGCAGTATCAGTACAACCGACCCCATGTACTGGTAAGTGTCGAGCCTAACTTCGACGAAGTAGTAACGAGGCTAAGGCAAGGCACTTACAAATCAACATGTACAATTTAACAGTATATATACAAATAACATAAATGAAGAACTAGACAGGAAATGTCGGGAGGGGAACATACTGAGGGGGATACAAGATAAAGAACTACAATAGAATAATTACCGAAGCAGTCAATATACAATGAATCAACAGGAATAGTTAATACAACAACAACAACAACAACAATAACAACAACCCACTATAATCCCACTAGTGGGGTCTGGGGAGGGTGGTGTGTACGCAGACCTTACCCCTATCATGAG
>AWOL01S0047212.1:0-19514 GCA_000715115.1 Nicotiana otophora
TCACGACTTCAACTTGGGTACATATTCTATATCCGAAAGTGATTATATCTCATAAATCTGTGGTTATATTCATCATTTAATTTGAATTTAATGGAAGAAATTGAGAAAAATTATGAAATCTTCCGAAAGTGTAAATAGGACATTTGGAGGACGATTCATTGTCGGAAGTTGATAATTTTGGTATGGTTGAACTTGTATCAGAATTGGTGTTTGGATTTCGTGAAATTTTTGTCAGGTTCCGAGACGTAGGCCTGAGGGTTGACTTTGTTGACTTTTCGAGCGGAGTTGAGAATTATTATAAATTGTTAAGTTATACGCATTGGAATATATTTTGATTGTTTTGCACGTTGTTTGAATAGTTTCGGATCGTTTGGCTTTGAATTGAAGAGTTAGTGCGGCGTTGGAGGTGGTTATGGAACTTCGGAGCAAGGTAAGTCTCCTGTCTAACTTTGTGAGGGGGAAACTACACCCTAGGTGATGTAATTGTTATGTTCTATTAGTTGTGGATACTACGTACGCACGGGCTGACGGGAGTCCATACGTAGCTAGAGCATATTTATGTCCGGGTAGACTTAGGACTTTACCATGTAATATTTGAAATACTTGAATCCATTCTGATGGCTTAATTAATTAAAATTATAATTGGATTGATTTAGAAATATATACATATATATTAGTCCGAGCTTTATTACCTTGAGTTGTTGGCAAGTTATTCGAGAAACGGTAAAGGCTAAATTCACTTCGTACCCATGTACTGTATTGTAAGCACGTGTCTCGTAATTCGATGATTTCCTTCTTTTCTTGTGGAGCGGGCCGAACGCTTCGGCATTGTAATAGATGCATCTATGGTTCGTGCTGCTCGACCTTCAGCAGTGTACACTTTATTCTGGATCGGGCCGAACGACATCGGCATAATCGTGCGTTATATCGCTGGTAGTCCGAACATTCACGAGATTATCTTTCCACGGATGCCCAGAATTTTATATGGTATTCTTTATTCATTTGATATTGGCACTTGACTTTTTCTGAGTTGTTAAAGTAGAATTCAAGATTAAGAAACTCATACTTTAAAAGAAATATTTGGAAGATTATGTAATTTACAGATTTATCACATTATTGTTGTGTACTTTATATCTGCTTATAATTTATTATATTGCTTTATTGTACCTCTAGTAAGTGTCGATGTCGACCCCTCATCACTACTTCTCCGGAGTTAGGCTAGATACTTACTGGTTACGCGTTGATTTACATACTTATGTTACACTTCTGCACTAAATGTGCAAGATCTGACATGTTCATTTGGTGATCATCTTGGCGCGTAGGTGTACCTGTTGAGTGGACTTTATGTGAGCTGCATTCCAGGCTACGCATCGCAGTCCACCGAGTTTTCATCGTACTATTTATTTCATCCTATCTTATTTACATTCTGGACAGATGTTGTATTATTATTGTACTCCTTAGAAAATGCTCATGCACTTGTGATACCAGATTTTGGGGTTATACTAGTTGATGCTTACGGTTTCGTATATTATTATCGCCTTTCATTTCTTTTATAAACTACAAATGTTGTACGTTCCCGTGGATTTAGAAGTTGTAAATATCTCTCCTTATTAAAATCTATGATTTTGAAAGTAATAAAATGAGTAATTAAATGGATAAATCACTGTTGGCTTGCCTGACGGCGGCGTTAGGCGCCATCACGACCTATAGTAGATTTTGGGTTGTGACATCAGCGATAGAATAAAGACACACGATAAAGAAAGAAAGAACTGACATTTCCTAAAGCCCTATAACCTCTAGAAGATAAGTACAAACGTCTTTGTACCGATCCTACAGACTCTACTAATCTTGCTCATGACTCGTGAGGTCTAGGCAACCTAGTGCTCTAATACCAACTTGTCACAACCCAAAATTCCAACCGTGGAGCCGTGATGGCGCCTAACACCCACATGCTAGGCATGCCAACGTTAGCTAATTAATTAACCATTTTAAAATTTTTAAATCAGAACAATAATAATTAACGATTGATAAACTCTAAAATACATGAAATAAATACATAAATAACACAATCTATACTAATCCCAGAAATCTGGAGTCACAAGTACATGAGCGACTAGAATACTACAAATAAAGTCTGTAATGAAATACAACTGTTTGAAACTAGATAAATAGCAAAAGATGATAGAAGGGGACTTTAGGGATAACGAACGTGGAGCAACTATACCTCAAGTTTCCTGTAGAAGTCGGATCCAAGTAGTCTCCTCTACGCGCCGCTAGGACCAACACCGAGATCGACATAAGAAGTGCAAAAGTGTAGTATTAGTACAACATACCCCATGTACTCTGTAAGTGTCGAGTCTAACCTCGACGAAGTAGTGACGAGTCTATGACATGACACATATAATAAACTTGTACGAATAATAATAATAATAAAAGAAAATAGAATTATAGATAAAGCAGTAAACTCATAAGAATGGGACCCGAAGGTCAACTAACAAAGGGCCCCAGAATAACATCATCTCAAAATACTCATATCACAGTACCAGAATAGAACATTACAACTACAAAGATTACAACGTATTATACTCCGTTGCGGCGCGCAACCCGATACCAATATTTAATACAATATCTATTGCGCCATGCAACCCGATCTCAATATCATATCAATATTGATGTAGCGTGCAACCCGATCCCTTTATAAATTTATTTCAATACTTTTGAAATGCGCAACCCGTTTCCAACATCAACTCATTAACTTGAACAACTCAAACCCGGGCCTGCTTGGTCAAAATTCAAGATTCTGACCAAAATTCGATAACCCATTTACCCCTGAACCTAGATATATGATTTGTTTCGAAATATGACTTGAGTTGGAGGTCTAAATCTTAATTTTATAAAGTCCCTAAATTATACCCAAACCCCCTAAATTCTACCATGCAATTCCTATATATTATGTTAAAAGTTCATGAAAAGTAATTAAAATTGATTGAAAACTAGTTAAAGATGCCTACCAATGAATTTAAGAAGAGAAAGATCTCAAGAAGATCGCCTCTAAAGTGTGTAGGGTTGAAAACGTGTGTAAAATGAGCTAAGTCCCGATTTTCTCCTCTTTTACCCAGCTGCAGGTATCACAATTAAGAACACTTGTTCGCATTTTACCCGAAAATGCGAACATTAGTCCGCAAAAGCGAACTTTGCAACAGTCCTCTAATGTCGCATTTGCAACATAAAGCATCGCATTTGCGATAAATTTAACTTCGCAAAAGCGAGACAGCCATCGCAATTGCGAAAGTTCTCCAACCTAGCTTCCAGTCGCATTTGCGACCTCCCCATCACAAAAGTGGATCACCCACCTCGCATTTGCGACTGTCGCTTCATATTTGCGATGACCATAACCCCCTCCCACTATATCGCATTTGAGAGTCAAACATCGCAAAAACGGCAGGTCATCGCAATTGCGAGACCTACAGACTTGAAGCACCAGACATTGCATTAGCTATTCCAATTCAGTCTGTTATGCATCTGAAGCTCACCTGAGCCCCTCGGGATCCAAACCGAATATGCACACAAGTGTAATGACATCATACAAACTTGTTCGCTACCTCAGATCATCAAAATAATATCAAATAATAAGAATCGATCATCAAAACTCAAGAATTTTAACTTGAAACTCAATTTTCACAACTTTTCACATAATACGCCGAAATGCGCTTGGGTCAACCCGGACCCCAACCAAATGTGTGTACAAGTCAAAAAATATCATACGAACCTGTCAGAATCGTCAAAACACTGATCTGAGGTTGTTTAATAAAAATATTGACAGTAGTCAACTCAAAAATATTGACAATAGTCAAAAATCACTTTTGCTTCAAAAAATTAAGTAAACCAATCAACATCAAATGAAGCTATGGGAGGTCTCGAAACACTAAAAATAAGGCTAGTGCTCAAAAGGACCTATCGGGTCGTCACAAAGTCAATTGGAGTTGTCCAATTATACGTACCAATCTATTCACACCAACTCACTCTTGAAATAAATCATCTAGGCTCTTTCAATAACTTGTGTTAATTATAATTATACGTACCAATCTATTCACACCAACTCACTCTTGAAATAAATCATCTAGGCTCTTTCAATAACTTGTGTTAATTATATACAGGGGCGCCTTTAAAACTATACATGTAAACTAAGTTGTCGCCTATTCCAATTATATCAACCCATCTATTCAAATCAAATCACTCCTTGAAATATTTCGTCTAGGTTATTTCAATAATTTATCTTAATCATCATTAAACTAAAAGTTAGCACCTACTGCATAGAAAAAGAATAGTAAGTAAAATGTTACTTCATATCGACTGACTTAATATTTTGTAATCGCCCATGTTTATAGATAACTCGTCAGAGATTCCTTGTCACTCCTTTACACTTCGACTTTAGAGAATCAGCTCATCCATTTCCAGAGGAGGAAGGTTAGGAATAGCAATTAGCAATTCATTTGAAACACATAAAAAAACATCCAAGGTCAACAAATAAGTTTGGTACTTCGTATGTTGATTATCCTACAAAAGTTTCGTGACTAGTTGTCATATCATCATTTATGTGGTCAGACATAATAATCAACACGCCGGCTAGGAGAAGGGGGCTTTCAAGTTTCAACTTCGAATCACATTTAGCATCTAGCCTAAATATATCAAGTCTCAATCGGTAAAAAAAAGAAACTGAAAGTAACTAGGTTTTTGTCAGCATATTCTTTATTTTATCTCAAAGGATAGATCCGTATTAATTCCGAGCAAGTCAAGACAAAAGATCCAAACTTATGGTATCTTGTCCTATACCATATTGAATCTTTTAAATCTACCTAATGCACAATTAGAAAGTTACATATAGTATTCGTTTATTCCTATAAAACAGGCATTACTAAGTGGTAGTTTTTGTTAGACCCACATTTTAATGATGAAAAATAATATATCTTTGATTGTAGGGACACTCTAGGAGCAAAGGAAATGAAGGAGCAAACTAAAGGAAGATTGTCAATTACGCGCAAACGAAGACAAGAAAGGAAGGAGTAACAAAAAATGAGAGCGAGTACGTCGATTCATCGAGCAGCTGCGTTAGGGTACTATGACAGTGTCAGAGTATGCAGTCAGATTCAGTGATTTGTCCAGACATGCACCTGCCTTGGTTTCTATAGACAGAGAGCGAGTCCGTCGATTCATCGAGGGGCTCAACTATGGTATTAGATTTAGCATGGCTCGAGAATTGGAGACAGATACCCCATATCAGCAGGTGGTAGAGATTGTACGGAGGTTGGAGGGTATGCGGGGCTGTGAGAGAGAGGATAGGGAGGCCAAGAGGCCTCGAGGTACTGGAGGATTTAGTGGTGGCCACGTTGCAGCTACAGCCCGTCATGGTAGGGGCTATGTGAGCCGTCCAGTTCATTCAGCACTTCCAGCTTCTAGTGGTGCTCCGGTTATTCCGAGATATCAGGTTGCACACTTTGCTCAGCCACTGCCGAGTGCACCACCTGCATGGGGTGCCTTCAGCGATCAGTCTAGCTAACCAGGCCCAAGCCAGTCCCAGTAGCTCCGCCCACCGAGAGCTTGCTTTGAGTGTGGTGATACCCGTCACATGGTTAGAGACTGCCCCAGTCTCAGGAGGGTGCACCTCCACAGACCACTCAGGCTCCATGGATGCAGTCAAGTCCACAGACTTCTCAGACCGTGATTGCTACCCCAATTGCCACTCATCTCGTACAGCCAGGTAGGGGCGGGGGATGGGCGGGTAGAGGTCGCCCTAGAGGGGGAGACCAGTCCAGATTCTATACTTTTTCGGGTAGGACTAAGGCATTTACTTCAGACACAGTCATTACAGGTATGGTTCCGGTTTGCCAAAGATATGCATCAGTCTTATTTGGTCTGGGATCCACTTATTCATATATGTCGTCTTACTTTACTCTTTACTTGGATATATCTCGTGATTCTTTGAGTTCTCTTGCTTATGTGTCCATGCCTATATGAGATTCTATTATTATGGACCGTGTGTATCGGTCGTGTTTAGTTGTTATTGGTGGTTTTGAGACAAGAGTTGATCTATTGTTACTTAGTATGGTAGACTTTGATATTATCTTAGGCATGGACTGGTTGTTGCCTTATCATGATATTCTGGATTGTCACGCTAAGACTGTGACATTGGCTATGCCAGGGTTGCCATGGTTAGAGTGGAGGGGTGCATTGGATTATGTTCCTAGCAGGGTTGTGTCATTTCCAAAGGCTCAACGGATGGTTGCGAAGGGGTGTGATTCTTATCTAGCCTTTGTGAGAGATATCAGTGCTGATACTTCTTTTGTTGAGTCAGTTTCGGTAGTGAGAGACTTTTCAGATGTATTTCTAACAAATCTTTCGGGCATGCCACCCAATAGGGACATCTATTTTGGTATTTAATTGTTGCCGGGCACTCAGCCCCTTTCTATTCCAGCATATCGTATAGCCCCAACGGAGCTGAAGGAGTTAAAAGAGCAGTTGCAAGAGTTGTTTGATAAGGGTTTCATTCGGCCTAGTGTATCGCCGTGGGGTGCTCCAGTCTTGTTTGTGAAGAAGAAGAAGAAGGACAGTTCTATACACATGTGTATTGATTATCGGCAATTGAATAATGTTACAGTGAAGAACAAGTATCAATTGCCACACATTGATGACTTATTCGATCAGCTACAGGGTACCAGAGTATTCTCAAAGATTGATTTGCATTCAGGTTATCATCAGCTAAAGATTCCAAAGACTGCCTTTATTCTTCACAGTATCCGGATATTCCAAATACTGCCTTTAGGACTCGGTATGGTCACTACAAGTTCCGTGTGATGTCATTCAGGCTAACCAACGCCGCAACAACATTTACGCACCTGATGAACAGTGTATTTCAGCCATATCTTGATTCATTCTTCATTGTATTTATTGACAATATCTTGGTGTACTCCTACAGTCGGAAAGATCATGAGCAGCACCAGAGGATCGTGCTTCAGGCCTTGAGGGAAAAGAAGTAGTATGCAAAATTCTCAAAGTGTGAATTCTGGCTTAATTCGGTGGCGTTTTTGGGTCATGTGGTGTCGAGTAAGGGGATCAAGGTAGATCCAAAGAAGATTGAAGCAGTTCAAAATTGGACGAAACCGTCTTCAGCTAATGAGATTCGGAGTTTCCTTTGTTTGACCGGGCATTATCGTCATTTCGTAGAGGGTTTCCCATCTATAGTTGCACGTATGACCAGATTGACCCAGAAGGGTGCTCCTTTCAGATGGTCCGAATAGTATGAGGCGAGCTTTAAAAAGCTCAAGATTGCTTTGACTACAACCCCAGTGTTGGTGTTGCCTACGAGCTCGGGGTCTTATACTGTGTATTGTGATGTATCACGTGTTGGCCTTGGCNGTTGGCCTTGGCACGGTGTTGACGCAAGACGGTAGGGTGATTGCCTACGCGTCTCGACAGTTGAAGACCCACGAGAAGAATTATTCGGTCCATGACTTGGAATTGACAGCTATTGTTCATGCATTGAAGATTTTGCGGCATTATTTGTACGGTGTCCCTTGTGAGGTCTTTATCGACCACCGGAGTCTACAACATCTATTCAAACAGAAAGATCTTGACTTGCGGCAGCGGATATGGTTAGAGTTTCTTAAGGATTATGATATCACTGTTCTATATCATCCCGGGAAGGCCAATGTGGTGGAATGCCTTCAGTCGAAAGGTGGCGAGTTTGGGCAATTTAGCATCTCTACTGGCAGTAGAGAGGCTACTAGCCATGGATGTTCAGGCTTTGGCCAAAAAGTTTGATAGATTGAATGTTTCAGAGCACAGTCGAGTTCTTGCTTGCATGATTTCTCGGTCTTCTCTATGTGATCGTATCAGAGAGCGTCAGTATTACGACCCCCATTTCCTTGTCCTCAAGGAAACAATTCAGTACGGCGATGCCAAAGAGGTTTCTCTTAGGGATGACAGTGTATTGCGGATGCAGGGACGATTATGTGTTCCCAATGTGGATGGGTTGCGTGAGTTGATTCTTCAGGAGGCCCAAATTTTGCGGTACTCCATTAATCTAGGTGCCGCTAAAATGTATCAAGATTTGAGGCAATACTATTGGTGGAGGATAATGAAGAAAGACATAGTAGAGTATGTAGCTCGGTGCTTCAATTGTCAGCAGGTGAAGTATGAGCATCAGCGGTCGGGCGGTTTGCTTCAGACACTTGAGATTCCTTAGTGGAAATGGCAGTGTGCTACCATAGACTTCTTTGTTATGCTCCCACGGACTCAGAAGAAATTTGAAGCGGTATGGGTGATTAGGGACAGGTTGACCAAGTCAACTCATTTCATTCCGGTAGTGACTACTTATTCTCCTGAGCAACTGGCTCAGATTTATATCCGCGAGATCGACTGACTTCATGGCATGCCGGTATCCATCATCCCTGATCATGGTACGCAGTTCACTTCACATTTCTAGAGATCTGTACAGTGTGATCTAGGCACACGGGGTTGAGTTGAGTATAGCATTTCATCCTAGAAGAACGGACAATTCGAGCGCACCATTAGGATATTGGAGGATATGCTTCGTGCATGTGTTATAGGTTTTGGGGGTTCTTGGGATTAGGTTTCGTCGCTTGCAGAGTTTTCCTATAACAACAACTATTCTCGAGATCAGTTCTTGTCGCTTGCAGAGTTTTCTTATAACAACAACTACCAATCAAGTATTCAGATGGCTCCTTATGAGGCCCTATATGGGAGATGATGTCGCTCCCCAGTTGGTTGTTTTGAGCCGGGAGAGGCTAAGTTATTAGGCATAGATTTGGTTTGAGATGCCTTGGAGAAGGTCAAGTTGATCCAGGATCGGCTTCGTACAGCCGAATCTAGACAAAAGAGTTATGCGGATCGGAAAGTTCGGGATGTGGCATTCATGGTCGGAGAGCGAGTCTTGCTCCGGGTTTCACCTATGAAGGGTGTGATGAATTTAGGGAATAAGGTCAAGTTGAGCCCTAGGTATATCGGGCCTTTTGAGATCATTGAGATTGGTGAGGTGGCCTATAAGCTTGCATTGCCTCCTAGTTTATCTGTCGTCCATCCGGTGTTCCATGTCTCTGTGAATCCGAGAGTGTTATGATGATCCGTCTCATGTTTTAGACATCAACGTAGTCCAATTGAATGAGGATTTGACTTATATTGAGGAGCGGGTGGCTATCTTGGACAGGCAGGTCCGAAAGTTGAGATCAAAGAACATTGCTTTAGTGAAGGTTCAATGGAGGGGTCATCCGGTCGAGGAGGCGATCTGGGAGACCTAGCACGACATACAGAGTTGTTATCCTCATCTATTCATCACTTTAGGTATGTATGTATGCACGTTCGAGGACGAACATTTATTTTAAGAGGGGAAGAATGTAATGATCCGATCGATCGTTTTGTGTAATTGCATCCCGTTACCCCTTTTTATGCTTCACACATGTGTGTTATTTGTTTTATGACTTTCAAGGTCGGTTAGTTTCATTCCGAGAAGCTTTCGAGTTGATTTGGGCCCTTTGATTTTTGACTTAGAAGCTTAATGTAGAAATATTGACCAAACTTTAACTTTTATAAAAATGACCCCCAGAACTGTGTTTTTATGGCTCTAATAGCTTCGTATAGTGATTTCGGACTTGGGCGTATGCCCAAAATGGATTTAGGATGTCCGTAGATTGATTTATGTTGTTTTACCGAAATTTGAAAATTTGAAGTTGAAATAACCGTAGGTTGACTTTTAGCTATGGTTATTGGAATTTAATTTTGGGACTTTGAATAGGTCCATTATGCTATTTAGAACTTGCCTGCAAAATTTGGAATCATTTGGAGTTGGACTGATAGGATCCGGGCATCTTGTTGCAATTCTAGAGATTCTTGAACTTTACTTTGAAATTCATGCATTTTAGAGTTCAATTCGTAGTTTTAAATATTATTTTTTATGTTTTGATTGCACGAGCGAGTTCGTATGATTGTTTTTAGACTTGTGTGGATATTTGGTTTGGAGCCCCAAGGGCTCGGATGTGTTTCAAATATGTTTCGGAATAGATTGCATTGAAATTGAACTGCTAATGTTGCTGGTCCCCACTTATCGCAATTGCGAGCACCAGCGTCGCAATTGCGACTACCCCTTCGCATTCCCGAAGTCAGCAAGAGTTTAGCTAGGTTCACATTTGTGATGATGTCCAGTTCGCAATTGCGAAGCCTTTTATCACAATTGCGATGATGCATGAAGTTTTGAATGCAATCCCTGGTCCGCAATTGCGAGGGTTCGTAAATGCAAACTCTGTTTCGCAAAAGCGACAACTGCAGCTGGTGCAAAGGGCTGGAAGTCCGGATTTCTTCTCTGATTCTCTCATTTTAGAACCCTAGACACGGTAAGAGGAGATTTGGAGAGGGGATTTTCATCTACAAACTTTGGGTAAGTGATTTTAATCTATTTCTAATCATATTCCATCAATATATCTTAGAATTTAACATTATAATCATGTGAATCAAAGTGAATGTTTGTGAAACTATGTTAAATTTTTGAAAAATAAGAATTTGAGTTTGGAGATTCGATTTTGACTCGGATTTTGAAACTAATCAAAATTATATGAAGTCGTGGGGTCATGGGTAGTCAGAATCTATCATTGGAACCGGGTTTTGACCGGACGGGCCCTAGGTTGACTTTTGTTAACTTTTTGGGAAGTGTGTAAAGAACATAGCTTTTTCTATTATAATTTATTTCCTTTCATTGTTTGATGGTATTAAATCAATTTTGGTTAGATTTGAGCCATGTAGAGGCAAAATTTAGGGGAAAAGCTATTTCTGAGAATTTAATTGGCCTAGTTGAGGTAAGTATCTTTCCTAACTTTGTGTGGGGGAACTACCCCTTAGGATTGGTATTGATTGATTCATTTTGCTATTTGAAAGCCGTGTACGTAAGGTGACGAGTGGGTACATGGGTTGTACGTGGTGTTTGACCGGTTTAGGCTACTTAGACTCTTTTCATGCTTTAATTGAAATGTCATATCATGTTCTAAATTGTCATAGTCAATCTATTTTTACTTGTGTTACTCTAGCCTTACATGCCTTAAATGACTTGTTTAACTCTCGTTCTACATCCTACTTGATAAATTGCTCTCATGTTTTAGTTGAACTTATTGCCTTTTTTATTGTTACATGTTATCTCTTTCATTGTTGATTATCATTACTTGAAGTCATTGTATGTGTTATCTCTTTCATTGTTGATTATCATTATTTGAAGTCTTTGTTACAAGTTATTTCTTTCGTTGCTATTCTTTTCATTTGAAGTCATATTATCTCTTACATTGTAAGTTATTTGTATTTAGTTCATGGTTACACATTATCTTTATCATTGTCGAGTTAGTGGTGTTGAAATTGTGAAAGTCGTATCACTTTGAGGCAAAATTGGTAATTATTGAGATTTCTTTCTTGTTGAGAATTTTACATTCGTTGTTATTGTTGATATTCTTGTACATGTTGTTGTGGAGTCATGGGCTATTGTGGTGGAAACTTTTATATTGTTGATTATTGGCAAGTTGTGATATATGAGGACTTGCGGTGCAAGTTTTTATTGTGATGTGTTATTGCAGCGCATGCGGCGGTATAAGGCTTAGGGTAATGTGCATGCAGCGGTATAAGGTGTGACTTATGTGCATGTTGCTTGTTGGGGAACTACGTGAAGAAACACGATGTCATAAGGTGCGCTAAAGTGCGTATAGCTATTTCAGGAAAACTATTTTCAAAACATATTTAAATGTAAGGCTCACGCGGCATTATAAGGAAAGAATGTGATTGAGATTGCGAATTGTGAATACGAGGCGGTACCTCTATGGTGATTCTTATTGTACACGAGGCGGTACCTCGTTGTGATTCTTGTCGTTTATCTCATGTTGCAAAGAGTTTTGGTGGGAACACTTCTTGTTGTTTTGTTCTTCCTTGTTTTTAGCAGTTATTGTCCGTATATAATCAATGTGGTTCTCTTTAATTGATTTTCTTATGTTATTTCTATGCTTACAAACTCCGGTATTAGTTCATGATATTAAATTGTTTCATATTAGTTATTTCTCCGCCTTCCATTATTTATCCTTGTTATAATTTTATACTGCTTATTTATATCCTAATAGGTGTCTTGACCTAGCCTTATCACTACTCTATGAAGGTTAGGCTTGATACTTACTGGGTACCGTTGTGATGTACTCATACTACGATTCTGCATATCTTTTTGTGCAGATCCAGTTACGTCTGTCTATGCCGGACGCTATCTGCTTTTGAAGACCTCAAGGTATACCTGGTCTATGTTTGCAGGCCTCGGAGTTACCTTCCCTTATTTTTACTTCATGTTGTATTTTCATTCAGACAGTGATGTAGTAAACACTCTAGTATTACTCTATAGAGCTTATGACTGAGTTCCACTGGTTTTGGGAAAGTATTTGTTGAGATTCTATTTCAGGGGTTTATATCAGTTTATCAGACTTGTTTTAGTATTTTGTTGATTATTCCTATCAAGTATTATCAAATGCTAGTCCTATCTAGTCGTAGAGAGTAGGTTCCATCACGACATCCTACGAAGGGTAATTAGGATCATGACAGAACTTCACAAGGCCTCCATACTTCAATGGATAACACCTTTCACATTAGAAAGTTCACATGGAAATCTATACGAAATCCTATGATATCAAAGTTTAGAGTGTAATAAAAACAGGAGACTACCCAATTCCAGCAGCAAAGTTTGACAAGAAGGCAGATGGACAAACATCTACTGAACCTATTGATCTGGATGAAAACACTGATGAGAAAATGGCAGTAATACAAGTTAATGCCAAATTACAAAATCATTTATACAAGGCAATAAGTGGAGAAGAATACGAGAAGATATCAAGTTGTGATACTGCTAAAAATGTGGAATAAGTTGGAAGTCACATATGAAGGGAAAAATAAAGTTAAGGAAACAAGGATAAATCTGGTGATCCATGACTATGAACTTTTTCAAATGAAAGAAGGTGAATCCATTGAGGATATGTTTGCCAGATTCAGTAAAATTATTGGAGATCTAAAGGCCTTCGGAAGACCATACTCAAATGGTGAGCAAGTTTGGAAAATTCTAAGAAGTCTGCCTATTAGTTGGCAAACAAAAGTAGTAGCTCTTGAATCTCAAGATATAGACATACTATCATATGATGAACTATAAGGAAATCTTATTGCCTTTGAGAAAACACATCTCAAAAAACGAGGACACAATGAAAAGAAGAAAACCATTATTTTCAAAACCTTGATTGAAGGATCTGAAGATGAAAATGAAAATGAAGTTGACAAACTTGAACAAGAAATAGCTATGGTTTTCAAAACAATGAATGTGCTGATGAGAAGATACAGAGATACCAACAATGAAGGAATGTCCTCCAGAAGAATATCAAGACAATACAACGAACGAGAGAAGAACGATAAAAAATGCTATGAATATGGGAACTATGGTAATATACAAGCCGAATGCACAGATCTTAAGGAAAAGACTCTAGATGATTTAACAAAAATAAATCCTTTGGGAGTTGGAGTGATAAAGATAGCTCAGAGTATGAGGAAATTTCAAATTTGTGCTTCATGACTATATTAGAAAATGATATGAACAAGTTCTCAGGCTACTAGACAGATGAAGATGTATTAGATAACGATAACAAGGAAACCACTAAAAATTGCTTCATGACACTTGGTGAAACTAGCGAGGTAAGACCATATGAATGTGATAGATGCAATGAATTACAAGATATTCTTGATTTCATCCTATAAGAGTCTCAAAAGATTCTAAATGAATTAAGGAGACTGAATAGGAAGAAGAAGGACCGGGAACTTAACTTGAAGTCTGTGAAATCGAAAGAGACGTAGTTTAAGAAGAAGCTCAGGAATTGCAATTGAAACTCAATGGTATGCGCAAATCCATCAGCCATAGTTCAGTAAGGTCAAACCAAGCGACTTACAAGTCAATTGGGAAAAGACCTGTTGAAAATAGGTCTACTAGTACTAACACTACCAGCAGATCAAATGATAAATTCATTCCTGCATGTCATTACTGTAATAGAATTGGTCATAAATTCTCTTTTTGTAGATTTCGTAACTCAAATATTTTAAAATGGATTTGGAAGCCCAAAAATAGTCATGATATTACTAGAACTAACCATAAAGAATCCAAGAATGCTTGGGTACCTAAAAGAAAGCAATAATTTTATTTTATAGGAATACCACAGGAAAGGTCAAAAAAGGAAATGATATCTAGACAGTGCATGTTCCAGTCACATGACAGGTGACAAGAACATATTCAAAGAAGTTACAATAATAAATGGTGGAAATGTCAAGTTTGGTGAGGATTTGAAAGGTAAAATCATTGGGACTGACACAGTTCCATTCAATACAATTGTGATATCACAGAAGTTTATCTTGTGGATAGACTAAACTATAATCTCCTGAGCATAAGCTAACTGTGCGGCTCTGTATATGAAGTCAAATTCAAGAAAATAAGTTGTATTGTTGAGGATGAGACAAGTAAAATTATTCTGCCAGGAAAAAGGTATGGAAATGTTTGTATTCTAGACTGCACTGAAAACATAGATGGTCACATTTGTCTGGCATCCATATCTGATGACTCTTGGCTTTGGCATAAGAAACCCATGCAAGCATGCACCTGATTGAAAAACTCTCTAGACGTAGCCTAGTTATTGGCCTTCCTAAGTTCAACTTCTCTAGAAACTATGTATGTGCTGCATGTCAACTTGGGAAATAAACTAGAAACTCTTTCGAACCCAAAGATATTGTGTCCATGACCACGCCCTTACAACTGCTACACATGGACTTATTTGGACCCACTAGAACTTTCAGTTGTAATGACCCGATCGATTGTTTTGCTTTCTAGATCCCCGTTACCCTAATTAAGACTCCTCATTTGTGCTCTTACTATTTTATGACTTGCGGGATAATTGGTTTGGTTTTGGAAGCGTTCGAGTTGAATTCGGAACACTTAATTCCTTAATAATGGCATAAGATGGCCAAGTTTGACTTGAGTAAACCACTTCGGAGCCAGGGTTTGATGGTTCTAATAGGTTCATATAAGGATCTTGGACTTGGACGTGTGTTCGGATCGAGTTTCCGGTGATCAGGAAGTATTTCGGCATTTAATGTTGAATGTTGGCTCCTTGAAGGCTTTAGAGTTTCTTAAATTTGGTTTGGAGTAGACATCGGTGTAATCGATGTCCGTTTGGGATTTCGAGCTTGGAAATAGGTCCGTATGGTGATTTATGACTTGTATACAAATTTATGTGCCATTTTGAGTTGTCTAGGTATAATTCGACACGTTCAGAGCTAGTTGAAGAAGCTGAAGTTCATAAGTTGATTAATTTGATTTTGGGGTATGATTCTTAGTTTCAATATTATTTTATGTGTTCGGATAGTTCGATCAGGTCTGTATTATGTTTATGGACTTGTTGGTGCAGTTAGACGGGGTCCCGATGGCTCGGGTGAGTTTCAGACCACCCGGAGCAAAGCTCAAACTTCTAAAATTTGTTCTTCTAGTTTCTTTCTCTGCAAACGCGGGGAAGGCCTCGCGTTCGCGAAGAAGGAAATGGGGCCAGGGACTTTTTCTCTGTGCATTTACGATAGTAGGGTCGACATCGCAAAGCTTTGGTACAATGGCCTTCGCATTCGCGATCCCCTGGTCGCGTTCGCATTGAAGTGTCTGGGGCTAGACAAGTCAAAAGGTCTCGGCAGTGTCTTCTTTTAAAAACAGGACTTAGGCCCATTTGTTCATTTCTCTCAACCTTTGGCCAATCTTCGAACACTTTGGAGAGGGGTTTTCACCTAGCACCTTGAGGTAAGATATTTTTACATAATGTGAGTTTAATACATATATTATGGGTAGATTTTAACATGTAAATTGTTGAAATTTTAAGATTTTGTTGAAAAATCTAGGTTTTGGTAATAATAGGATTAGGCCACGAAAATGATTATGAAATTGTGTAAAAATTATATATTTGTATTTGTGAGGTCATGAGTAATATTTATCTACAAAAATTTCTGAAATTCGGGCATGTGGGCTCAGGGGTGACTTTTAGGAGTTTTTCAAATTGGGTTGGGTAATTACTCTAACAGTTAAATTATGAACTTTTGAGCATAAGTTGATTAATTTGTACGACCTTTGGCTAGTTTCGGATTGCTCGGCACCGATTTGAGGCAATTAATGTGATTTGTTGACCGGAAATAGGACTTAGAATCGAGGTAAGTCTCTTGCCTAACCTTGTGAGAGGGAATTATCCCCGTAGGTGTTTTGAATTGTTATCTGCTAATAATTGTAGGTGCTACGTACGCACGATGTGGCGAAAGTCTATACACAGCTAAACTCATGCTTATGTCCGAATAGACTTAGAACTTTACCATGCAATACTTATATTATTTGAACCCAACTTGTTACTTTAGTTACTCGGATTTATAATTGAAATTGGATAAGATTTTATGAGACCAAGCTTCATTTCCTTGAGTTTTTGGCTGAATACTTGATTTTTAGTGGTAATTATTCCTTATTTGAGTATTATTCATGTGCAGTAGTCATTGATCGGAGTTTGCAGAGTTTCTTTGTTCCTGTGGATCGGGCCAAAATGCCCCGACCATATATTTAGATGTATCTATGGTTCGCACCGGTCAGTCCTCGGCAGACACTATTCTGGATCGGGTCGTATGACCTCGACATAAATCGTGCATGATATCGCTAGGAGTCCGATTATACTTGATATTTCTTTCTTGACTTGAGACTTGATTTGGTAGCTCTAAATTTCACTACAACAAAAAGGAGATTTAGCGGTAATTATTTAGCAGCAATAAACTAATTGTCGCTAATTTATTCACGGAATGCAAATATTTGCGGCCAATAAATATTAACCAGTAATTAGTATACTTTTAATGGCCATTCAAGAGAATAGACGGCAAAATTATTATTTTTACTTTTAATATTGCCTCCAATATTTATTTTCCGCTAAATCATCTCCCGCCTAAATCTCTCAATTCTACAAAAAAACGGACATGAATTACTTTAGCGGGAAAACCCTTACACAATCTCTCCGCAAGCCATTCAAGAGCAAAATCGCCGGCTACTTTCTCAACCAAAAATGTAACCCTCATATTATACAATCTCATCCGTAAGCCATTTAAGAGCAAAATTGCCGACCACATTCTCAACCAAAAAAGTAAGTTTCTTTCTCTATCTTTGATGTTTTATTGTATGGGTCATTCTCTATCTTTGATTTTATTGTATGGGTGTTGGGTTGAAAATTGCTAACTCGTTGGGTCTAGGAATTACTTAAAGACTACAAAAAAGTTAGGAATAAACTTAAATAAAAAAACTCATAGTATACAAATCGTATCCGCAACCAAAACTGAAAGTCGTTAATAAGTTTCTCTCTCTAATCTTTAGTGTTTGATTGTGTGGGTATTGGGTTGATGAAAATTGCTTACTGGTTGGCATGAGCGAAGCCACATGGTCAGAAGGTGGGTCAATCGATCATCTTTTGTCGAAAGATTACACTGTGTATATAGTTAAAATATTACGTTTTAGAGGTATATACCACATATTGAACACCCTTTGTCGGGAATATTTTTTGACTTCTTTCAAATTTGAATACCTTAGATAAATTTCTAGTTTCGCCACTGCTACTTGGATCTATGGCTTCGATTTGTCAAAGTTCAATTCACTAAATGAGAAAATCTTTGTATCTTTCTAATTTAGTATTGACGAATCTATGGCATTGATTTTGAATTAAACAAATTATTAACTTTATAGCATACTTTTTCATGAGGAATTATTCTTATAGTTATTTAACTCTATTTTTCCTATATTCTGGATCAATAGTTCTTCATAGAAAAGTTGATTTGGCCAATTCGAGGTAAAAAAAAATAGGGATGACCTAGAATAAGTTTTATTTTTTAAATTCTTTTATAATATTATTTATTTGTCAAAGCTTGGTTGTTTAATAAGGAAGAGGTTGAATATGAACAAGCTACTTGATTTTTCAGAAAATCTAAAATTGAAAAAAATAAAGCATGTGTGTTGTGATAAAAAAAAAAAAAGATCTATCCAGTTAGCTCTAACATGCCTTTCTTTTAGTACTATTCTTTTGTACTAGTAAAATATTCTAGTTGTTGAGATTTTATAAACATGCAATTGATCAAAGTATTATGAGCTTGTAGGAAGAAAATTGATTGGAGAATTCATTAAAGTTAAAAAAAATTATAATCAATAATATTTACCCATCTTCTTTGGTATTCATTCTTCTTCAGTTCAAATAATAAAGTTGATGTAATTCCATTATTGAGAAGTGCTCGGGTAGTTTTGATTGATATGTCTTAATTTTTGTGCTAAGGATTTATGCATTAAGAAGATGATTTAGTCCGTATTTAAACGTAATTTCTTAATGCAATTCCAATTTTGAGAAGATGATTTAGTTAGTATTTGATAAGTTAAGTATTTGTCACTGAGAGTACTAAGAAAATTGCTTTAAGCTCGGGGTAGATTAAACTTATGAAAAGCTAGCAATATAAAGATATAAATTTTCTTGTGTTTTCTATGTTGTTTACTTCTTTATTTAAATTGACCAAGAAAATATTTCGCTCATGTAGTATTTTCTTTGGATTGTTATTTCTTATAACTTAATAAGAAACTGTCACGACCCAAAATTCATAAAGGTCATGATGATGCTGGACTCCACTGTCAGGCAAGCCAACACTAAATAGTTAATTAAATCCTTATTTTAATATTTTTGAAATCGTAAATTTACTTCAATTTATCTAGTAAAAGATGAATTTACAGAATAAATAACAATGTTTTTCAATTCCAATAGTGAACATCCCATAATCATCCCAGAACCCGGTGTCACAAGTGCGTGAGCCTTTTCTAGAAATTTAAAATTAAATACAATAATTGTCCGGAGTACAACTTGGACAGGAAAGAAAATACAATATTCTGAAGGAGACTCTGCTGGCTGCGGTGCGTCGTATAGATTGCAGCTCACCTAAGTCCCCGCCATAAACGCGCCTCTGCGCCCGCAAGACCGCTAAACATATGTGTACTTGCACAAAAATGTGCAGCAAGTATAGTATGAGTACGTAAATCAACGCGTACCCAGTAAGTATCCCGCCTAACCCCGAAAAAGTAGTGACGAGGGGTCGACTTCGACACTTACTATGGGCTAATAAATGGGATATCAATGATATAATTAAGTATGGATTATATGAACGGTTGCAAGCTCAATATTTTGAAGTAAGTAAGCAGTTCTTTCATAATTAAGAAATCTCCAAATTTATCTCCCATTATTTAACAATTTATATCTCCGGCCAGTGAGGCCATATCAATTGTCATAATTTCAGGGCAAGCAATACAAGCATGCACAAATCATGCCGAGGTCGTACGGCCCGATCCAATAAATATTTAAATTGTGCACGGCCAGAGG
>AWOL01S0047219.1:9737-26787 GCA_000715115.1 Nicotiana otophora
TTCACGTCCATAACTTGAAGCTATATTATAATACTTGCACCTATGATATTAAGAGTAATTCTGCAATATTCTCAATCACGATTTACTTAGTTGATGTACCACTTTAGTTTCCTCTTTCCTCTAATCAACCTTTATGTAGGCTTAAGCTATCTTCTGATCTGTGGCTCATGGTATTAGTTATTACTTTAGCCCTTCATGGACGCTATGGAATATCCATGATTCAATCCTCTAACAATTTAAACTTATACATGAGTCTTCTATGGCTGTATGATAGTTAACATATATATATACTGCGAAATCGCAAGTGCGTTCATAACGTAACTAACTCTGGATCATTGATCGAATAATTCCTTTTGTTCCTCTCAAATTTAGTTAAACATATGTTATTACTTTTACGGGTGTTTCTGCCTCCTTGTTGCGTGCATACTTAGCTTATCTTAGTTCCCACGCATGCCGGAATTTTTGTGCAACTCATATGATTTCGAATATTACTTTTGACTTTACTTCCCGTTTGTTAGCCACGGTAGGTTCCACTTTCTTATAGCGTGCATACAATGTTGTAGTGAGACTATTTTTACATGACCATTTTTTTCTCCTTCGAGTTACCATGTTAAGGTTCAAGCCTTCTTCCTTGTTTTCTCAACTAGTCTTTCATTGTAGTATTTAGGGAGGACCCTCTGACTCTTGTAAAGCTGCGAGATTATTACATCGTACACTCGGCAGAAATTTTGATGTCCTTCCTCGCCTATAATTATCCTTAGTTACTTACCTCCACTCCCTTGTGCTTGTAGGGTTGCTTCTGAACTGATATTTTTGACTGTCTTCCCAGTGGCACCCTTTTTTATTTTCGTAACACTCATATGGTACCTTTAACTACCCCGACATCTTATCTGAATATTTCTCAAGTATTAAAATGTCATAACTGCGGGGCTGAATTCACTATATTGGATTTTACTATATTTATCTTGCACGACCTGCTGATTTGTTGGTATCCTCTTGACTAGCCATAACTAGGCTCTTCCAGAATCAACTACTAAGTACTCGTTGGTCCATTCTCATATCATTACTCCGCGTAATCTTCCTTGGGTTATTTCCTTTGTCTTAACATACATCTTGCACTGGCTCCTTACTTATCAATAACATCCCGGGCATAAACCTTGACTTTTTTTCCTTGACGTCGTGCTTGCATAATGTTCTGAAATCGTAACATATCCATAGGATTTGAATAAGTGCAATCTCATCCCCTTCTAATTTTTATCGCATTCTTCCTTTACCATTCCATAATTACCCCTTTAATGAAGTACTAAGATTTAGTGCTACGAAGATTTACCTATATATGTGTTACCTCTTTACCTTTGGTGTCTTCTTACATCGTTGATGACTCTTACTTTCCATGCGGTGATCCTTCTCTACGAAGGATAACAAATTTCCGTACTTGCGAGGGTGACACCTAGAATAACTAGAACATACAGTCCCTTAAGATTAACTTTGCAGGAAGCGTCTTCCTGAATGACCATTCTTTGAATTTCTCATGAATCTTCTTTTGTTGTCCATTCTATTATCGCCGGAACGCAATAAATTATCATAATGCCGACAATTATCAAACCACTCAATCCTAATTCATATTTAATTTATCTTGTTCACCAATCCATACTGATTTCTATTGCTCTGGGGTCTAAGTTTTCTTCTGATAATCACGTTAGAGTCACGAACGTATTTCTCGAAATGAGGATATGACTTTATGGCCTATACTCTTTTATTGTCTCAAGGCCTATCACCTCTCGTATTTTCCTTCACTTGACTATAGACTCTGTAATACTGTCATTATTATTTTCTACCGTTGTTATCCATGTATCACATCTTACTCATAATGGTTCATTAACTCTCTTCTTATTTCCCTGCTAATATTTCTATCTATTACTTTATTCCGAAAACTTCCACACGACATTATTTTGCTTTTACCTCTCCTTTGCTCCATCCACTGGCTCTTCGGGTTGCCTAACATTCTTTCTCTACTAGGGACGGGAGCCACACAAAGGTAATATTTATCCCTTCTAGACTTCCGGTGCCTATCTTTGTAGTACTCATATCTAGTTGTACTATTTTAGAGTGCACTATTTGGGTGTCTCACAAGGAGATCTATTAGCACATTCGCAATATCCTTCAGAAATGTCAACTAGCGCAAACAATCCATCCACCATTTTGGGTCACTCTAACCCCAACCGGATCCTGATATCTGTCCTTCTCTTATACTGGTTCTGTTAGCTTCCATAGGGCATAAATGAGATGGTTGTGGCCAATTGTACATACCTCTGTTACAATTGAAGGTAACTCAAAATGCTTATATTTCTCTGCTTGAATTGTAAATACTATTAATCTTCATTAGCTGGGTAGCTCGTACCCTTTTTCATCTTGCTTCTTTTACTTGCTGAAACTTGTGTCTTTCTTCGGATTCTCTTATTCCTTTTTTCCGTAAGAGGGGATAGACTTTCTTGCCTTAGGGATCCTTATCAAGAACCTTACTCCTTTTAGTACACGCATGATCTGTTGAAGACCTCACATTTGCTCATCATAGCGTGATGCAAAATCAAGTTCCTCTTACTCAACTCCTCCGCAGCCGCATTCAATCCCTTACCAACCGTCTTTCTAGATGTAGGCATCGTCGTATTTTGAATAAGATAGAGTTTAGGAAATTGGGTTCTTACAACTGAGCTCTACGACACGATCTAGTGTGAGAAGAAAGAGTAACAGTCCTAAATGCCCTGTAGCCTCCTGCTTATAAGTGTGGTACACGATACACCCATAAACATGAATCTACTAGAAACGGCTTGTAGACTCCCTAGGACAGAACTGCTCTAATACCACTTTTGTCATGAACCAAACCAATGGGCCGCGACGGTCACCCGTTACCTTACTCAACCGAGTACCAACATACCGTATCCTTTCGTATCATACTATTATAGATAACTAAACCGGAGAGGCTACCGTGAAATAAGTAGAATATAACATGTAATACTAACTTATACATAAGACATATGGGCCTATAAGACTAAAATAACCACTCGTACACTGAATATAGGCCGACAAGGCCATACAATCTTTTACGTATATGACGTCTGTCTACAAGCCTCTAAGAATACATAATTGTCATAAAGGCCGGGACAGAGCCTCTTCATACCAAACAATACACATCTAAATCATACTAACCGAACAAGCTAGTCCGGAGCAAATGGAGTGCACCAATACCTTCCGATGAACTGATAGCCTACTTGGAGGAGTCTTGACTTGTCTATCGGGATCTGCAGGCATGAAACGCAGCGTCCCCTAAAAAAGGGACGTCAGTACAAATAATGTACCGAGTATGTAAGGAATAAAAATCAGTAAATAATAGATATGAGAGAAACATAGAGTAAAAAACTCAACTTGTATGTCTAAATAGCACTGTAAATCATTTCATATTTATAATGTCATGTATATGCATATAAATGGCATACCATGCATAGGTATATGCGTTCATAACATCATCAAGCCTCTGAGGGCATCCCATCATATCATCTCAGCCACTGTGGGAAAATCATCAATGTATACCAGCTTATCATGTGGTGGTGTATATATAACGCCGTAGCCTTTTTCCATATCCCATATACATATATATACATATATATGCATATATAACGCCATCTGGTCATGGGTCAGTATAAATGTATGCAATGCATTAGAAGTATGTCAATAAAATATTTCGGAGTGTCATAAGACCACTATGCCTCTGATTAATATCATAAAATCAACTTACGTATTTTCTGAGACCCATGAACAGACGATAGAATAATAAGACATGGGAATTCAAGAATATAGGCACCTCTAATACTTATATGAATAGAGTTATTTATGGAAGTTGTGCATTTGCTCGTTTCGTTCGTTTCGTATTGATCNTGAACAGACGATAGAATAATAAGACATATGGGAATTCAAGAACATAGGCACCTCTAATACTTCTATGAATAGAGTCATTTATTGAAGTTGTGCATTTTCTCGTTTTGTTTGTATCGTATGGATTAAGCCAAAAAGAAATAAGGGACAACCTTAATATACCTGAGCCGATTCTCTTGGAAATCTCTCTAACATACATCAGTTGCGAGGAAACACGTAACGGCGAAGCAAAGTAGGGGAAAATCGGTATGATATTCTTGAAAAAGATTGCACCGTACTCCCTTAAAATCACAAAATCCCGTTGCTATTATGCTAATAAATCTCGTATGAAATTTGTTTCAAGAAATATCACGTTGAGACATCTTTCTTATATGAATTTGATGTATGAACTTTGTTTCAAGAAAAAGTCTCGCAAACTTTCTTGTATGAAAGCATAATTACAAGAAATAAAAGGACTAGGAAATGGGGAATGAAATAATCAAGTAGTAGTTGCTGCAAGTAGTGCAAAGTTTATTGAGCCAAAAACGGAACAAGTGGAAGTAGTGGGGTTTCTCTTTTTCTTTTTTTCACTTTAGTTTTACTTTGTGGAATTGGAGAAGAAGAGTAGGTGTGAAATATTTGTTGCCTAATGCTACTTTGATAACTTTTCTCTTGAATTAGAAAGATGTTAGGTATTAATGTAATGACTAAGCCACATATTAAATGTGCCACCTTTTCACTCAAATGCAAGAGTCATCATATGTATCTCCATGTGGCTTCCACGTTTTGGATCATTAATCTTATCCAAAGACTTTAATTAATCAATCACTAATTATTAATTAACTAGTTAACTCTCCCATTATCTAATAATTTATATCATTAAGGATTATGTCAAATTACTTAAAATATTACTCACTTTTAACATATCTTATACACCTTACTATGGTCATGTGGTACCTTGTACGTCACTAGTGCATTAATACCGGGTACTTTAGCTCGGGCCGTATTTTATCCCAACATGATAAACTTCGACGAAAATTTATTTTTTTCTATTTGCTTACCCTCTCACCTTCACGAATTTGCTCATCACTTGTTTGAAAAAGCATAAGGCTTATAATCTCAAAATAATCTCATTCTCGAACTTACGTTGATTAACTTACGATAAAACTTTAATATACGAAAATATGGGGTGTCACATAAGGCTAGGCTATTGGATACTGATTTGGTACAGGATGCTTTGGACAAGGTTAAATTGATTCAGGATCGACTTCGCGCGGCGCATTCTAGGCTAAAGAGCTACACCGATTGGAAGGTTCGCGATGTTGCGTACATGGTGGGGAAGAAGGTACTGCTCAAGCTTTCACTCAGGAAGGGTGTTATGAGGTTCACGAAGAAGGAAAAGTTGAGACCTTGGTATATTGGGTCGTTTTAGGTGCTTCAGAGGATTGGTGAGGTGGATTACAAGCTTGCCTTGCGGCTTAGTCCGTCAAGTATTCATTCGGTATTTCATGTTTCTATGCTCCGAAAGTATGTCGGCAATCTACCTCATGTTTTGGATTTCAGCAAGGTTCAGTTGGATCGGCAGATTCGAAAGTTGAGGTCAAAAGGCATAACTTCAGTGAAGGTGCAGTGGAGAGGTGAGCCAGTTGAGGAGGCTACTTGGGATATCGATCGAGAGATGCCGAGCAGATTTCCACGCCTATTTGAATCTCCATGTACATTTCTAGACCCGTTCGAAGATGAACGTTTGTTTAATAGGGGAAGGATATAATGACTCGGCCGGTCATTTTGACTGTTGTAGCCTCATTCCCCCATTTACTATTTATTTCATGCTTAAGGTTCGGAGAATGATTCAGAAGAGTGTTTGGTTCAGGGAATGTTTTCGAATGAGTTGAGACATTTAGTCTCAATGTCGGGAGCTTAATTTGAAAAGGTTGACCGGATGTTGACTTACGTGTAAATGGCTTCAGAATGGAGTTTTGATGGTTACGATAGCTCCGTTGGGTGGTTTCAGACTTAGGAGTGTGTCCGAATAGTGATTTGGAGGTGCGTAGTTGATTTAGGTTTGAAATAGTGAAAGTTGACAAATTAGAAGTTTTGAAAATTGAGAAGTTTGACCGAAAGTTGACTTTGTGGTTACCGAGCTCGAATTTTGGTTCAAGAGTTGGAGTAGGTCTGTTGTGTCATTTATGACTTGTGTGCAAAATCTAAGGTCAATCGTACTTGATTTGATAGGTTTCGGCGTTGAATGTCAAAGTTGGAAATTCATAAGTTCATTAGGCTTGAATCGATGCGCGTTACATGATATTAGCATTGTTTGATGTGATTTGAAGGCTCGACTAAGTTCGTATCGTGTTTTAGGACTTGTTAGTTTGTTTGGTTGAGGTCTCGAGGGCCTAGGGTTGGTTTTAGATGGTTAACGGATCAACAATGGAATATGGAGGATTGTCGAAGCCTGCTGGTGTAAAGTGTTCTAGTTTCCTTCAATGCGATCGCGTGAATAGGTCTGTGATCGCAAAGAGATTTTGGTCACTGATGAAAATTTGTTCTATGCGGTCGCGAGCTGAGGTATTCGATCACGTGGGCTAAGCCGCGTTCACAAAAAGGAAGTGATGTAGCTGGGTTCACATGCATTTGTTCGTCGCGATCGCATGAAGGAGGACATGATCTCGTAGGTCTAAGAAGGGTTGTCTCCTTCGCGTAGAGATAACTTTCTGGGCAGCTGAGTTTGTGCTTTACGATCGAGATAAAGGGATAGCTGGGCAGAATTTAAAGTCTACAAATGTGGGTTTGAGTTTGTTTAATAAGTTGATTTTGGAAGCGCGGTTGGAGGCGATTCTGGGAGATATTTTCAAGGGAGTGATTGGGGTAAGTGATTCTTACTTAGTTTTGGTTAAATAACATGATTATATCTTTGATTTCATCATTTAACTAGTGATTTGGGTTGAAACATTGGGGGAAATGGAGGAAACTTCTTAGGCTGAATTTTGGGGATTTGAGCGAGATTTTGTTATGGGATTTGAGTAATTTTTATATGGTTGGACTCGTGATTCAATGGGTGTTCAGATTTTGTAACTTTTATTCGATTCCGAGATGGGGCCTGGGGTTGACTTTTAAGTTGACTTTTTTACTTTTGTTTAAGAAGATAGAATTTTTTATATGGAATTGATTATAGCTCATGTTGATTACATCGAATTGTTTGTGGCTAGATTCAGGGAATTTGAAGGCTGATTTACGAGGCAAGGGCTTGAGTAGAGTTTTGCATGGCTTGAAGTAAGTAACACTTCTAAACTTAGTTCTGAGGGTATGAAACCACGAATTTCATGTTATGTGATTGGTGTTGAGGTGACGGCGTGGTAGGTGACGGGCGTGTGGACGTGCACCGTAGTAATTATGATTTAGTCGATTCCATGGAACTATGTAGCTATCTTATCTGAACATTACTATTGTATTCTAAGTGTTAGAGCACTTGAGCTATAATTCATGCTAGAATCATGTTTAGGCTATAGGTCGGTACTATTTGGACCCGCAGTAGTCGATCTTTACTGCTGAGTTATTTTGCTTAATTGTTGTCATGTACTCAGTCGCATTCATCATTTCATATCATATCTCAGTCTACGTTATAGTATATAGTCACATCGTGTATCATTCATTTAGGATGCTTAGCATGAGTGTTGTGAGCCTGAGAGACTGGAGAGATTGATAACTAAGTGAGGCCGATGTCATGTTTGTGAGTAACATTTATGGGATCAGGCTGCACGCCGCATTATACATTATTGATTAATGCCTGGATTTGTCTTATTATAACGCTTGGGATGGATCTGCCCCTCCGGAGTCTGCACACACATAGTGAGCACATTGGTTATTGATTTATTTGCATTGGGATAGGTCTGCCCTGGATTTATTTGCATTTTGGTTGGATTTGCCATAGACTCTTTTGCATTTTGGCTAGATCTTCCCTGGGCTGGATCTTCCCCGTACAATGTTGAGTGATTGAGTGTGATAAGTGAGAATTGAAACAGTCGGGTTAAGTACTCTGAGAGGGTGAGTACGCGAGGCGTCATATTCCTCATATCATTTATACTTGATACATATTTTGTCTGTTCTGAGTCTAATTTTTAAACCTAGAAGCAATGTCTAAATTCTTGTACTGTTACCTGTAGATTATGAATTTCTGAGATATCAGTGTCATTCTTTCCATGAATTTCCATATTGTACATTTTGTATGTGTGTTGTAATGTTTGAGCCCATCACTTCTTTCAGTCCAAAGGTTAGATTTGTTACTTATTAAGTTGGTTGTACTCACGCTACACCCTCCACTTCGTGTGCAGATCCAAGTGTTTCCGGTTACGGCAGTTGCTAATTCATAGAGTTCAGACATTCAGAGATCATCGAAGTAGTTGCTTTGGCGTCCGCAAACGTTGACTCTCCTCCCCTATCTTTCATTTCTATTTATTATCTTCTACTTTCTAGACATTGTACCAGACTATGTCATTATCTAGATGCCCATGTACTCAATGACACCCTTGTCTTGGGAAAACTTATGTATTGAGTTATGACATTCTATCCCGTTTTATGAGAGTTTTATTTATATAAAATTGTTTTAGTATATTTCAAATTTGAAAGTGTTAGAAATATCTAAGTAGTCGTCTTTCCTGGTATCATGATAGGTGCCATCCCGACAAGTTGAGTTTTGGGTCGTGACAGGAATTTGAGTTTTTGCAGTCACAGCCAGTTAAAAGCTGGACTGTTGATCTGGCCAATTTTGGTTGTAGCCATTTCTGCCAAGTTTATGATTGCAGAAGCAGCCACTTAAATTACCTTACAAAATCACATAGCATGATGTTTTGCATAAATAATCACTTTTATCCAATAGCCGCTTTCAGGCAATAATACTATGACAGTCCTAAAATATGTATCACATTGCAACTTCAACAATTAAACCTAAACAAAATCATGTAATGTGTCATGCCATGTTAACCTTTATAGAACCATAACAAACTATAAACACATTATCACATGGCTCAAGCTAACAGCCAATTTTACATGAATCCGTAGAAAATAGAATCTTAAATTAATTTACTCTAAGCAAAACTCAACTTGAGTAGATAACAACGAACTGATCATGTGAAATAGCTAAAGGCAAGTCAAGTGAAGCTTCAAACTAGCAGTTACATAGTCACGGGGTTGTGTCATATATACTACGGTAAAACACTTAAATAACTNCATTTAACTAGTGATTTGGGTTGAAACATTGGGGGAAATGGAGGAAACTTCTTAGGCTGAATTTTGGGGATTTGAGAGAGATTTTGTTATGGGATTTGAGTAATTTTTATATGGTTGGACTCGTGATTCAATGGGTGTTCGGATTTTGTAACTTTTATCAGATTCCGAGATGTGGGCCTGGGGTTGACTTTTGAGTTGACTTTTTTACTTTTGTTTAAGAAGATAGAATTTTTATATGGAATTGATTCTTTAGCTCATGTTGATTATATCGAATTGTTTGTGGCTAGATTCAGGAATTTGGAGGCTGATTTAAAAGGCAAGGTCTTGAGTAGAGTTTTGCACGGCTTGAAGTAAGTAACACTTCTAAACTTGGTTCTGAGGGTATGAAACCACGAATTTCATGTTATGTGATCGGTGTTGAGGTGACGGCGTGGTAGGTGACGGGCGTGTGGACGTTATGATTTAGTCGATTCCATGGAACTATGTAGCTATCTTATCTGAACATTACTATTGTACTCGAAGTGTTAGAGCACTTGAGCTATAATTCATGCTAGAATCATGTTTAGGTTATAGGTTGGTACTATTGGGACCCGCAGTAGTCGATCTTTACTGTTGAGTTATTTTGCTTAATTGTTGTCATGTACTCAGTCGCATTCATCATTTCATATCATATCTCAGTCTACGTTATAGTATATAGTCACATCTTGTATCATTCATTTGGGATGCTTAGCATGAGTGTTGTGAGCCTGAGAGACTGGAGAGATTGATGACTAAGTGAGGTCGATGTCATATTTGTGAGTAACATTTATGGGATCAGATTGCACGCCGCATTATACATTATTGATTAATGCCTGGATTTGGCTTATTATAGTGCTTGGGATGGATCTGCCCCTCCGGAGTCTGCACACACATAGTGAGCGCATTGGTTATTGATTTATTTGCATTGGGATAGATCTGCCCTGGATTTATTTGCATTTTGGTTGGATTTTCCATAGACTCTTTTGCATTTTTGCTGGATCTTCCCTGGGCTGGATCTGCCCCGTACAA
Organism: Nicotiana otophora; assembly: GCA_000715115.1. Lineage (NCBI taxonomy): Eukaryota > Viridiplantae > Streptophyta > Magnoliopsida > Solanales > Solanaceae > Nicotiana > Nicotiana otophora. The sequence goes on from AWOL01S0047219.1 coordinate 19,920, forward strand.
TGTTGAGTGATTGAGTGTGATAAGTGAGAATTGAGACAGTCGGGTTAAGTACTCTGATAGGGTGAGTACGCGAGGCGTCATATTCCTCATATCATTTATACTTGACACATATTTTGTCTGTTCTGAGTCTAATTTTTAAACCTGGAAGCAATGTCTAAATTCTTGTACTATTACCTGTAGATTATGAATTTCTGAGATATCAGTGTCATTCTTTCCATGAATTTCCATACTGTAAATTTTGTATGTGTGTTGTAATGTTTGAGCCCATCACTTTTTTCAGTCCAAAGGTTGGATTTGTTACTTATTAAGTTGGTTGTACTCACGCTACACCCTGCACTTCGTGTGCAGATCCAAGTGTTTCCGATTACGGCAGTTGCTAATTCATAGAGTTCAGACATTCAGAGATCATCGAAGTAGTTGCTTTGGCATCCGCAAACGTTGACTCTCCTCCCTTATCTTTCATTTCTATTTATTATGTTCTACTTTCTAGACATTGTACCAGACTATGTCATTATCTAGATGCTCATGTACTCAATGACACTCTTGTCTTGGGAAAACTTATATATTGAGTTATGACATTCTATCCCGTTTTATGAGAGTTTTATTTATATAAAATTATTTTAGTATATTTCAAATTTGAAAGTGTTAGAAATATCTGAGTAGTCGCCTTTCCTGGTATCATGATAGGCGCCATCCCGACAAGTTGAGTTTTGGGTTGTGACAGGAATTTGAGTTTTTGCAGTCACAGCCAGTTAAAAGATGGACTGTTGATCTGGCCAATTTTGGTTGTAGCCATTTCTGCCAAGTTTATGATTGCAGAAGCAGCCACTTAAATTACCTTACAAAATCACATAGCATGATGTTTTGCATAAATAATCACTTTTATCCAATAGCCGCTTTTAGGCAATAATACTATGACAGTCCTAAAATATGTATCACATTGCAACTTCAACAATTAAACCTAAACAAAATCATGTAATGTGTCATGCCATGTTAACCTTTATAGAACCATAACAAACTATAAACACATTATCACATGGCTCAAGCTAACAGCCAATTTTACATGAATCCGTAGAAAATAGAATCTTAAATTAATTTACTCTAAGCAAAACTCAACTTGAGTAGATAACAACGAACTGATCATGTGAAATAGCTAAAGGCAAGTCAAGTGAAGCTTCAAACTAGCAGTTACATAGTCACGGGGTTGTGTCATATATACTACGGTAAAACACTTAAATAACTAGACAGATAAATTCAGCTTTATTCCAGCAATTCAAACAGGTTCAAATCTTGGTTTATTGCTATGAAAATCTACACTACAAAGATTCAAAAGTTACCTGAAGAGAAGAAATATGATACAACAGTGAAAACGAGCAGAAATAACAGTAGAAACAATAGTGAAATAGCAGTAAGATGAACGTTTAAACAGCCCAAAAATCATAGAGTATAAGCCCAGAACCAACTCTAAAAGACTTATCTTTTTGAAAGAGTTTTCACTCTATGAAACACTCACAAAGATCACAATTTTCAACTGCTAAAGGATGCTTCAGCTACTAATTTTGTTTTCTCCACTTTTTGTGTCCCTCAAGCAACTCTAAAAGATGTGTATTTTATAGGAGATTGAAAATCTATCTTTTTGACAGATATCTCAACAAAATTTGCTCTAATATTCAAAAGACAAGACTTTTTGGTTCAATTTTGTCCAAAAGAGAGTATTTTCACCACAAATCTCCTCTAACTATTCAAAAGATAAACTTTGGTTCAAAAGACTTCCAAAAGTAGTATTTTTTACCAATCAAATGACTTTTGGGTGTTTTCCTCCAAAAGTCTCTAAATAGTAAAAGTAACCAAACTTGTACCCTATACTCAAGTATTCAGGTTTAGGTTTTATAACTACATGACTGAAATTCATCTTATACACTCCAACTCAAACCAACTATGGATTAGCAAAGCATAAACAAGACTCAAGATGTAATTGAACTAAGTATTCAAACAAACTAGATTGGAATGAATTAGATTTGTGCAAACTAGACTCGAGCGACAAGCTATTGCGCGAATCATAAACTAAACGAACATCGCTAAACTATCACGATTAATAACAACTAAACATACGACTAACTATATAAGCAATTCAACTAATCTTTTTGAATTTCGTACAAACCTAGAACAACACACTTATTATAGACTAACACTAATCAAAATAGAGAAACATAAATTAAATTCAAAACCAAATGGGAAAACATAAACTAAGAAAATGAGGGACTGAATGTTATACCAAACGAGCATTCTTGAAACTATCCATGAATCTGAGGGACGAGGCGAGTAGTGACAAACGATGATGAGTGACCTTCGAACGAATTTTTCTAGGTGGCATACGTTTGGACACCAATTCAGGAAAGCCGAATAATGATTTCAACACCATATCGCCTAGAAAGAGTCGTTCCCAAGTCGTATCTAGGCAAAACTAGCGGCTCCGTGTGCTTGGTGGTGGGGAGGCAGTGAGAGCGGGTCGACAGCAGCGGGGGTGTTTGGACGGTGGTGGTGCGGATTTAAGGGGTAAAACTAAAGGCCAGCCACTGAATTGTTGCAATTGTGCCAGGCAGATCATGGGTTTCAGCCCAAGTTTCTTCTGGAACTATAATGACCCAGCCAGTCGTTTTGAGTGTTCTAGTCACATTCCCTTATTTACTATTTATTTCATGGTTCAGTTTCGGAATGAGTTGAGACACTTATTTTCAAGGTTGGGAGCTTAAGTTGAAAAGGTTAAACGGATGTTCACTTACGTGTAAATGGCTCTAGAAGTTTTGATGGTTCTGATAGCTCTTTTGGGTGATTTCAGACTTAGGAGTGTGTACGGATAGGAAGTTAGAGGTCCGTAGTTGATTTAGGCTTAAAATGGCGTAAGTTGAAAAATTAGAAGTTTTGAAAATTGAAACGTTTGAACGAGAGATGAATTTGGGGTTACCGAGCTCAGATTTTGGTTCCGAGAGTTAGAGTAGGTCCTTTGTGTCATTTATGACTTGTGTGCAAAATTTGAGGACAATCAGACTTGATTTGATAGATTTCGGCGTTGAATGTAGAAGTTGAAAGTTCATAAGTTCATTAGGCTTGAATAAATGCGCGATTAGTAGTTTTAGCGTTGTTTGATGTGATTTGAAAGCTTGACTAAGTTCTAATCATATTTTAGGACTCGTTGGTATGTTTGGTTGAGGTCCCAGAGGCCNCATAGAACCATAACAAACTATAAACACACTATCACATGGCTCAAGCTAACAGCCCATTTTACATGAATCTGTAGAAAATAGAATCTTAAATTAATTTACTCTAAGCAAAACTCAACTTGAGTAGATAACAACGAACTGATCATGTGAAATAGCTAAAGGTAAGTCAAGTGAAGCTTCAAACTAGCAGTTACATAGTCACGGGGTTGTGTCATACATACTACGGTAAAACACTTAAATAACTAGACAGATAAATTCAGCTTTATTCCAGCAATTCAAACAGGTTCAAATCTTGGTTTATTGCTATGAAAATCTACACTACAAAGATTCAAAAGTTACCTGAAGAGAAGAAATATNCAGAAATATGATACAACAGTGAAAATGAGCAGAAATAATAGCAGAAACAACAGTGAAATAGCAGTAAGATGAACGTTTAAACAGCCCAAAAATCATAGAGTAGAAGCCCAGAACCAACTCTAAAAGACTTATCTTTTTGAAAGAGTTTTCACTCTAAGAAACACTCACAAAGATCACAATTTTCAACTGCTAAAGGATGCTTCAGCTACTAATTTTTTTTTCTCCACTTTTTGTGTCCCTCAAGCAACTCTAAAAGATGTGTATTTTATAGGAGATTGAAAATCTATCTTTTTGACAGATATCTCAACAAAATTTGCTCTAAATATTCAAAAGACAAAACTTTTTGGTTCAATTTTGTCCAAAAGAGAGTATTTTCACCACAAATCTCCTCTAACTATTCAAAAGATAAACTTTGGTTCAAAAGACTTCCAAAAGTAGTATTTTTTACCAATCAAATGACTTTTGGTTGTTTTCCTCCAAAAGTCTCTGAATAGTAAAAGTAACCAAACTTGTACCCTATACTCAAGTATTCAGGTTTTATAACTACATGACTGAAATTCATTTTATACACTCCAACTCAAACCAACTACGGATTAGCAAAGCATAAACAAGACTCAAGATGTAATTGAACTAAGTATTCAAACAAACTAGATTGGAATGAATTAGATTTGTGCAAACTAGACTCGAGCGACAAGCTATTGCACGAATCATAAACTAAACGAACATCGCTAAACTATCACGATTAATAACAAGTAAACATACGACTAACTATATAAGCAATTCAACTAATCTTTTTGAATTTTGTACCATCCTAGAACAACACACTTATTATAGACTAACACTAATCAAAATAGAGAAACATAAATTAAATTCAAAACCAAATGGGAAAACATAAACTAAGAAAATGTGGGAATGAATGTTATACCAAACGAGCATTCTTGAAACTATCCATGAATCTGAGGGATGAGGCGAGTAGTGACAAATGATGATGAGCGACCTTCGAACGAATTTTTCTAGGTGGCATATGTTTGGACACCAATTCAGGAAAGCCGAATAATGATTTCAACACCATGTCGCCTAGAAAGAGTCGTTCACAGGTCGTATCTAGGCAAAAATAGCGGCTCGGTGTGCTTGGTAGTGGGGAGGCAGTGAGAGCGGGTCGGCAGCAGCGGGGGTAGTTGGACGGTGGTGGTGCGGATTTAAGGGGTAAAACTAAAGGCCAGCCACTGAGTTGTTGCAATTGTGCCTGGAAGATCATGGGTTTCAGCCCAAGTTTCTTCTGGAACTATAATGACCCAGCCAGTCGTTTTGAGTGTTGTAGTCACATTCCCTTATTTACTATTTATTTCATGGTTCAGTTTCGGAATGAGTTGAGACACTTATTTTTAAGGTTGGGAGCTTAAGTTGAAAAGGTTAAACGGATGTTCACTTATGTGTAAATGGCTCTAGAAGTTTTGATAGTTCTGATAGCTCTTTTGGGTGATTTCAGACTTAGGAGTGTGTACGGATAGGGATTTAGAGGTCCGTAGTTGATTTAGGCTTAAAATGGCGTAAGTTGAAAAATTAGAAGTTTTGAAAATTGAAACGTATGACCGAGAGATGAATTTGGGGTTACCGAGCTCAGATTTTGGTTCCGAGAGTTAGAGTAGGTCCTTTGTGTCATTTATGACTTGTGTGCAAAATTTGAGGACAATCAGACTTGATTTGATAGATTTCAGCGTTGAATGTAGAAGTTAAAAGTTCATAAGTTCATTAGGCTTGAATAAATACGCGATTAGTAGTTTTACGTTGTTTGATGTGATTTGAAGGCTTGACTAAGTTCCAATCATATTTTAGGACTCGTTGGTATGTTTGGTTGAGGTCCCAAAGGCCTCGGGTTAGTTTCGGATGGTTAACAGATCAAAAATCGAACATGGAGGATTGATGAAGCCTGCTGGTGTGGAGTGTTCTGTTTTCCTTCTATGCGATCAAGTGGATAGGTCCACGATCGCGAAGGGTTGTTGGTCACTAATGGGAATTTTTTCTACGCGGTCGCGAGCTGAGGTATGCGATCACATAGCTAGATCAGCTAATGTATTGTGAACGTGTGGGCTAAGTCGTGTTCGCGAAGAGGAAATGAGGCAGTTGGGTTCACGTGCGTTTGTTCTTTGTGATCGCATGAAGAGGGACGCGATCGCGTAGGTCTGAGGAGGCAGTGCTTCGCATTCGCATGGGTATTGTTAATTCACACACACCAGTAGTTTTAAACAATTACTGATGTTGGATTTATTGACACCGGATTTGGTTTCGAAGCCCGGTATAGGTCTACTATAATATTTAAGACTTGTCTGTCGAATTTGGTGAGAAACAGAATTGATTTAACGTGATTCGGACGTCCGGTTGTGAAAATATAAGTTTTAAAGTTTTCTTAAAAAATTCATTCGTTTTGGGGTTCAATTCGTAGTTCTACGTATTATTTTGTAGATGTGATCGTGCGAGCAAGTTCGTATGATATTGTGGGACTTGTGTGCATGTTTGGTTTGGAGCCCCGAGGACTCGGGTGAGTTTCGGATAGGCTACATGATGATTTTAAACTTAGAAAATCTGGTTTTTGAGCTTCTGCTGTCATCTGGTGCATTGTGCTTCGTGATCGCGATGCCATTCCTGCGATCGCAAAGAGGAAATTGTTAGTAGTGAGTTTTACTCTTCGCGTTCGCAAAGATAGGCACGCGATCGCGGAAGGTAAACTCTCAGTGCACTACGAATACAAGGCACCAGCTGCGATCACATAGAAGGAAGTAAGGAAGAAGCTAGGCACGCCAATTGTGCTACGCGATCGCACAAGTAAGTACGCGATCGCGTAAGGCTGAGAAAATATACTCCGCGTTCGCATGACCCTTTACGCGATCGCGTAAAGTTAAAAGTCTTGGCAGCCAAAATGTGCTTCGCGATCGTGAAGCCATTCCCACAATCGCGAAGAGTAAAATAAACCTGGGCAAAGTTGTTCTACGAGATCGCGAACGAATTTCCGCGATCACGATGAATAAAAATCTGAAAAAAAACAGAACTTAAGTTCTGGAAATGGGGTTTCGACCAATTTGCAACTCTTTTCCATTTTTGAGCTCGGGTAAGGCGATTCTTGGGCGATTTTCACCGAACAACATTGGGGGTAACTGTTGCTTATCCTATACTGATTATATTTCACGATTCCATACTCATTTATATCATGAATTTGTGAATTTTTGGGCAAAAAATCAGATTTTTATAAAATCTTCAAAAAACGAAAATTTAAGATTTGAAGGTCCATTTGA
>AWOL01S0047222.1:2597-17616 GCA_000715115.1 Nicotiana otophora
CTCTACCCCTGGCCATAGTTGCCACCGGGGGTTCTGGTCCCTGTCCATCGGTAGAGGTATTACGTGTTCTCACCATCTGCGAGAGAATAAGAGTAGAATGGTTCAATCATCGATGATAAAATAAAATTGCACGACAGAATAAGAAGGAAATGATATTGTTCCTAAACTTCATAGCCTCTGAGAGATAAGTACAGACGTCTCCGTACCGATCCTTCAGACTCTACTAAGCTTGCTCATGACTTGTGAGACCTATGTAACCTAGTGCTCTGATACCAACTGTCATGACCCGAAATTTCCACCATCGGACCGTGATGGCGCCTAACATTTCACTTGCTAGGCAAGCCAACGTTAGAATAATATTAACCAATTTTTAAACACTCTTTATTTTATTAATAATTAAGGAACCAAAAGCGGAAGCAAGGTTTGAAATATAGTGAAATAATCCATAAAAGTAATGGTGTCTAAATACCATCCCAGAATTGGTGTCACAAGTGCACGATCTTCTAGAATAATACAAATAAAGGTCTGAATTAAATAAAGCTGTCTGAAAATAAACACACAACTAAAGTAAAATAGACAGGGACTTCAAAACTGCGGACGCCATACAGTTATACCTCAAGTCTCCTATGAATAGCTGAAATTCGAGCAAGTCTATGGCACGCCGCTGGGACCAACTCCGAAATATGCACAAGAAGTGCAGAGTGTAGTACCAGTACAACCGACCCTATGTACTGGTAAGTGCTCAGCCTAAGCTCGACGAAGAAGTGACGAGGCTAAGGCGGGTCACTTACATTACCTGTACGCAATATTAGTAACAACAACAATAATAGAAATAAATCAGGTAACTCATTTATAATAATTGAAGCCAACTCAGCAGTCATAACCAATTATCATTTTCATCAATTCTGTTGCAGCGTGCAACCCGTTCTCAGAACATATTCACATTTAATTCTGTTGCAGCGTGCAACCCGCTCTCACAATATATTCACATTTAATTCTGTTGCAGCGTGCAACCCTCTCTCACAATATATTTCTTTAATCAAATTTGTTGCGGCGTGCAACCCGATCTCCCAATATATATATATATATATATATGTATGTATGTCGACTTTTAATAAGTCTGTTGCGGCGTGCAACCCGATCCTCCAATATAGACTTTTCACAAGTCTGTTACGGCGTGTAACTCGATCCTCCAATATGGACTTTTCATAAGTCTGTTGCGGCGTGCAACCCGATCCTCCAATATGGACTTTTCATAAGTCTGTTGCGGCGTGCAACCCGATCCTCCATTATATTCATTATAATTAATTCTGTTGCGGCGTGCAACCCACTCCTCCAACATATTCATTTACCAATTCTTACAGAAGAAATTTTCCCAATAAATGCAATAATTAATATAAAATTATAAGACAGCAAGCATACAATAATTATAATTTAATCATGAAACAAACAATGACAAATAGCATATTATTATGGAAATCAGGGAGAAAATAGGCAGTTTAATATTTAATATGCTAAATGTCAAATAACAATTAAAACACATAATTCAAATAGTATGTAACAATTAATGCAGGAATTCAAGAATTAATATTTGACAAAGAATAAGAGAGAAACANNCATGAAATTCACATAAAAATTAAATTAAGGGTTCTATTCGCTCAAGTCAAGATTAACCACGACACTTACCTCGCTTTGCAAATTCCGATCAATTATTCAACCACATCTTTTCCTTTTAAATTTGTCTCTGAAAGCTTCAAATCTATTCACAAACAATTCGATATATTCAATACTAATCATAGGAATTAATTCCATATAAATTTACAAATTTTTCGGATAAAAATTCGAAATTCATTAAACTATTCGACAGTAGGACCCACGTCTCAAATCCCAAAAAACTTACGAAATCCGAATACCCATTCCGAGATGAGTCCAACCATACAAATATTATCCAATTCTGATGTAAAATGGACTTTCAAATCTTAAATTTTCGTTTTTGGAAGATTTTATAAAAATCTGATTTTTCTTCAATAAATTCACGGATTCATGATATAAATGAGTATGAAATTATGAAATATAATCAATATAGGATAAGGAACACTTACCCCAATATTTTTCCATGAAAATCGCTCAAAACTCGCCTTACCCGAGCTCAAAAATGGAAAAGAGTTGAAAATGGGTCTAAACCCTATTTCCAGAACTTAAATTCTGTTTCTGGGATTTTTACCCTTCGCGAACGAAGTCAGTGCCTCGCGTTCGCGAAGCACAAATTTGTGCTGTCCAATTTTACTCTTCGCGAACGTGAGGGCTACCTCGCGAACGCGATGCTTGCCTGGCTTGGTCTTCGCGAACGCGAGATGCCCTTCGCGAACGCGAAGGCTAATTTTCCTAGAAAGCCTCTTTCCCTTTGCGAACGCGAGGCTTCGATCGCGAACGCGAAGCTTCGCACCTCAAGCCTTCGCGAACGTGGCCCCCTCTTCGCGAACGCGAAGAGTAATTTTCATCTGCCTCTAGTTTCTTCTTCGCGAACGCAAAGAAGGATACCAGAAGCAGATTTCTGCAGTTTTTCCCAAGTCCAAAAATGATCCGTTAACCATTCGAAACTAACCCGAACCCTCGGGGCTCCAAACGAAACATGCACCCAAGTCCTAAAACATCATACAAACTTGCTCGCGCGATCAAATCACCAAAATAACGCCAAGAACTATGAATCGGACACCAAATCAAAGGAAATTTCCAAGAAAACTTTAAAACTTATATTTTTACAATCGGACGTCCGAATCACGTCAAATCAACTCCGATTCTTACCAAATTCGGCAGACAAGTCATAGATATTATAGTGGATCTACACCGGGCTCCGAAACCAAAATATGGACCCGAGGTCTATAAATCCAACATCAGTAATTTGTTAAAAATTATTAAGCTTTCAAGTTTTTAATGTTTCATCAAAATTCCATATCTCGAGTTAGGGACCTCGGAATTCGATTCCGGGCATACGCCCCAGTCTCAAATCACGATACGGACCTATCGGAATTGTCAAAATACTTTTCCGGGTCCGTTTGCTCAAAATATTAACTAAAGTCAACTCAGTTGAGTTTTTAAAGCTCTATTTCACATTTTAATCCATTTTTCACATAAAACTTTTCGAAAAATTGTACGGACTACGCACGCAAGTCGAGGAATGATAAATGGCTTTTCGAGGTCATAGAACACAGAATTACTTATTAAATTTAAAGATGACATTTTGGGTCATCACATATACAAAGACTCAAAATACATATTGAAGCACTATAACACAATAGTCAAACTTGTGAATAAAGTTCTTCAAATTGCTAACTTTTAACTTAAAGCACCGAATCAAAGTCAGGCTACCCAAGACCCGATCTGAATATACGTACAAGTCCAAAATCATCATACAAATCTAATGAAATCTTCAAAATCCAACTCCGAGCATGTTTACCCAAAATATTGACTTTGGTCAACTCTCTTAAATTTAAGCTCTAGTTATAAATTAGGTGTTTTAAATTACTCCTGAACCCCATATGATCCATGCCAACCATATCACTAAATAAACCTACAAGTAGTATTAAACAAGGAAATAATATCCTATAACTCAAAACGACATGTTGGGTTATTACATTCTCCCCCGCATAAATATATGTTTGACCTCGAACATGTGAAGAGTCGTTCTGAACTGTCGAGCATCTGTAGAAACTTATTATGCACGATTTTGATGGTCATATCATGTCACCTACATACAGATAATACCATTAGCATACCTCAACTGAGGATTCCTTCATTGACTCTCGCTTATAAGCTTATAAACTCATCTTTAACACTTGAAACTTCCTCAAAAGTCTAATTCTTATATATTTTCACTATCTCTATCTGAATAACCAGTGAAGACTTATAAATATACTACCCGACCGTAACCACATATTATATTTTATATATCTCATAATAATAGTGATACCTCTTCACCACAATAAATGTTCATTGCTAAATCGGGTACTGGAAAAATGCTACAACTCAAATAGATCGTTCTCCCAAGTCTTTGCAACATACCTAGTGATCTAAAAAACCCGTAGAAACTCATAACCACCCTCTATAGCAATAAATCATGGATTTCTCTTATCTAATAAAAGTTATTGCCTTGTATGGGCCGTCTAAGAGCATTTTCATCCAAAACTGACCTTATCCAAATTTGATCAATCTAATTTCAGATCCATTAACTTTATCTCATCCAGTACATGCTGATCGACTAATAAGTCACACTAAATTCCTCATGGAATCTCAAGCAACATGGTTTGTGCATCATAAAAGCAATAACCCAAATATAACAAATTTGTAGAAGAATAACTTTTCACGCACTGACTTCCCGATTCTATGGTATCCTTTCTCAACAAATCCTTGAGTATCTATACAACTTACTCCATCTATTTGTTATGCAATGGTTAAGCAACTCAACCCAACTTAGACCGTGCACCCAAATCACCTAACATAATTACATAATGAGCTATCACTCTATCAAATCAACTGAATAAGTACCTCATCCAATATACAACTTTCTAGATGACATAAAATCCTTCCAGGTGATACATCCGTAGTAAATGCTATACTGCATAAGCAAATTCAATCCGGTATAGAATCGCATTCTCAATAGGCCTGGCAGTAGACACCCAAAATCGAATCATATTCTTTCTATAATAGCTAGTAAGTCCTCCAAAAGTCCAAAGTGACCCATTCTAACTTTCATTCATGGTCATACAAGAAATCTGAAAATCACCAGTCTCAACTACTGATACATATACAACCTTTTAACAACCAAAGTACCAAGAAACCACATTATGTCATCATTCATTCATTAGCACAAGTCACACATGATTTGATACAACCTTCTAGGACTCCAAAAGAATCAAATAGTTAATTGGTAAGTTTTCGAAGTCCTCACTTCACCCGATTACCGTTTCAACACAAAGAAACCACTCATACAACCTCCGAATTATACTTCTCAACCAAAAGATCTTCATAAGATGTACTTTTACTATACTTAAGCATATTTCTGCCCACATTGGATACTGCTGATCCTGTATCTTATCAAGAACCAATTTTCTTAAATTACATATACTAAGTACACATTCCCACCTATATCGTCATTAATTCAATATCATTGTACACATCAAAAGAGATAGTTCGTCCTTTAGAAAACTCGATCTCTAAACCTTAAAAACACAAAAATATTCATATTAATGATCTCTAACTTGTCTACTAAAATGGTTGAGATGCCATATACACAATCACCTTGTAAAGAATACATCCATCAACCTTTTCATGTCCAATAGCAATTTTTTTAATCTTGATGATTTCTAGTCACACAATTCTGATAACACCTAATCAAATCGTTCGTAGACTTCATTTGCAATGTATCTCATATAATCCACACCTTTCTCAATGATGCAAGATAGTACCACCATACTCTTAAAAAACTTAAATCTCTCAGTCTCTAACTCAATGTCTTCCTCAATGTCTTCCGTCCGAAGACGACCTGCAACCTTTGCCATTCAACCTAAAATCTCATATTTTTCACTATGGCAACAATAACGTCGTATCTTCAGTATAAGAACTCATTTGTACACTCAAACGCACAAGTAGGATAGTTCATTTCATGGTCACTTCATTATCTAAAAGTATAAAACTTAGATCAATTCGTGAGACAATCACAAATATGCAACAAACTCCCAAGACAATAAGAAATATCAACATTAAAGTCATGGTCAAAACCATTTCCTGCTCTTAGCAACTCACTTATACCTAATCAAGCCATTGGAACGGAATTTCTTCAAGTCGACCAAGTCATATAGACAGTCAAATTCCAAAGTCTTCTCACAAGGTGGTTGTGATGCCCGTCCGTACAAAAAAATCAATCATTTCTATTACAATATTGGTTCAAGCCACTGCTATGCAGACTCAACTTCTGTCAAACTACTCTTGACCCCCCTTTCAAGACATCATCTTTCTTTTCCAATATATTGTGGTTTTTCACCAAAACTCACACCAAGTGACCCGATATAGAACCACATCATCAAATATTCATAGGCCACTATATCCCAATTTCACATGTGGTAGTACCTCAAACCAAGACATTCACTCAAAGAAGTCCTCCAACAAATCTAGAACTATTTGTTTCACCCTTCCGGATAGGTATAGTCATACTAACATGGACATATAAGTACTCTAAGTCCTCGACACAATCCCATGCCAAACCAAATACTCAACATCTAAAATATCAGATAAATTTTTAAGTATTACTTCTCGGAGCTTGAACCTACTAAAACTATTTTCGAAAATCACCCACTTTACTCTACTACCTGATGCATAACCAAGCATGCCAAATAACTCGTGTCATATCTGCACATCATAGTAACATTTCCCTTAGGCAATCGAGTGAATAATTTTCCCATTCCATATTATAACCACAAGGAATATCAAACCTAAGTCATCCAACAATCTCGATATATCAATCAGGTGTAGTACATCACACATCCGGCTAATTGTTTTCCCTAAGTTAACCTTGATGTCACCTTATCTGCCCCAGTCGTGACTAAGAGCCCGTTTTGATAAGCTGATTATAAATAGTTGATAAGCTTGAAGTGTGAAAGGCATATTTAAGTGCTAAAATTGATTTTCTTAATAAGCATTTACGTGTTTGGATAGACGTGTTGAAACTGATAATAAGCAGCTGGTGTGTTTAGTAGAAAAGTGTTGATAAGTTATTCTTTTATTAAAATAACTAAAATATCCTTAGAAACTCAAAGATTATAAATTAAAAAGCTTCTTTGTAAAGACAAGGGTGAACAACGAATATGGAATGAAGAGAAAGTTAGAAAATTTATTTTGAAAAAAATATTTTATAAATTAAAAAATATCATTGTAGATAAACTAGTAAAAGCTTTGGTCGAAATAAAAGTGCTTATAAGCTGAAAAGTCATAAGTTGGGGGTGATCAACTTATGACTTATGACTGATTTTAGCTTATAAGCACTTGGATTATAAGAACTTTGAGTATTTACCAAACGCGTAGATAAGCCAAAAGGTGCTTATAAGCTAGTTTGACCAGCTTATAAGCTTGGCCAAACACACTCTAATTCACGCGTGTACCCTACTCCAAGAACTATAACAACACATACCTATATGATCTAATCGTCAACGGTAGGCTCCCCCATTTGATTTAAATCCATAATCACACCATTCGAGAATCTGCAATAAATATACCTCCTTATCAACCATGACCTCGCATTGATACTCAACCAAACTTCTTACCTACTCATGTAGTACTAATCATATCATACTTCAAACTATCTACACAATGCATCCTTATCCTTGTGACAATCGTGTCATCTCGCTAAAGCTATACAACTCCCATCGTAGTGCATCTATTCCACTAGATTGAAAGAAAACCCGTCATAAGAACTTTATAAGAAGTCATACAACTTCAAACCATCTCATAGGAGATAACTCACTTGTTTAGCCTCAATTAAAATCTTTTTATGACCTTACCATGGTCACAACCTCCATGTGATCAATTTAACCTCCCATGTCTACACTCCTCAACGAGATGTAAGAATATATCCTATCCCATTCATGAACAACTGAAGGTCTACCGATTCGTCCATATTTACTTTGCATCTCAAGCAAATTATTCTTGTTACATAAAAATACTCTAAATGTAGTCCTTAGTCATATAATACTTATTACATAGATGTCTTGTTAAATTTACCACTTCTTTTGGTAATATCCTCTCTGTCATCCTTTAAGTTTATGGATGCACACTCTTAATTCTCGAGCAACCATATGTAAAAACATAGTTATCTCATAGCTTACTATATCACCACTCCCACTTCTAGGGACATTATCGGATAGAAGAGTCCAAAATTACATACTCACTTAACTAAGTCCCCCGAGCCGTAGTTGCAGTCCATACCTGGCAACGAGTCCTAAAACTGGCCTACCCCCATTCATGGGAGAACATCTCGCATTCCAAAGACAACAGCATCACAAGCAGTCACTGCCTAACTGATAACGTGTTCTCATCAACGTATACAAACGAATCGAAAGAAACGGAAGATTTAGACTTTGAGCTGAAATAAAGTCGCACAATAAGGAAAAAAAGAGAAATTTCCTAGATGAGTTGTAGCCTCTCGAAGATAAGTATGAACGTCATCATACCAATTTTCAAGACTCTACTGAATATTTGCTCAAGACTCATAGAACCTACGAACCTATAGCTCTAATACTAATTTGTCACAATCCAAATCCCACCATGATCGTGATGGCGCATAACCGATGTTGGGACCAAGACACACACAAGTATACGCAGTCGACAAGTAATAAAGTGATAAAAAGTATCGTTCCCATGAGGACTTATGATCAATTATCGTCTAAAATAATTAATAACGAGTTATTTGCTCAAGTGATTTTTCGGAAGATGATTGTGATTTTATTTAACTAAAATTACTACAAAAACCACCAAGCAAGCAGGAGAACAAGAATGCACATAAAGCGCACGAACAACTTAGAAGGGACTTCAATGAGATAGGGATATTCCCGGGTTATGGGATTAAAGTCTATCCTATTGAGTTTTCTGATTGATTTAACTACTTGATATATCTGATTTGTTGATTAATAGGGTTTATGTAACGACCCGACCGATCGTTTTGAAAATTAGCATTCCGTTCAGTGGCTTAAGGTCTCGAGCAGCTTCGTATTGTGTATCATGACTTGAGTGTGTGGGCGGGTTTGGTTTTCAGATAATTGGGATTGATTTGGAAGAATGATTCTTGTTTTAGAAGCTTAAGTGGCAAGAGTTGACCGAAGTTTGACTTTTATGTAGATGACTCTGAAATGGTGTTTTGATGATTCCAATAGCTAGACCCGTATCAGAATGGATGTTCGGATTTTGTGAAATTTATCGAGTTTCGAGGTGCGGGCCGGGGTTGACTTTATAGTTTTCATTAAAGATCAAAGTTTTATTATCCGAAATTATTTTCTATGGTTTTTATTTATGATATTGAGTTATTTTGGCTAGATTTGATTCGTCCGGAGGTTTTTTTCACACAAGGAGGTCATTTTAGAGTATTGATTTGGCCTCTTTGAGGTAAAAATCTTACCTAACTTTGTGTCGGGGTACTCCTTAGGATTTGAGTTGTTTGTGTTATTTTTGTTATAATAAAGCCGTGTACGTGAGGTGACGAGTGCGTACTCGAGCTTATATGTGGAAATTGGCCGGTTTAGATTCTTAGGCTTCTTTTATATATTTGTTTGAAATTGTTAGCACATGTTATATATTTTATTTATTGTGTTTACTCTCACATGTTTTATTTGAAGTTATTAGCATATGTCATATTCTTTACTTGGCAGGTTTACTCTTATATGCTTATTTGAAGTTGCTACCTCTTTTATCATTACGTGACTTCCTTTATTGTTGAGTTCTTCTTAATTAAAATTGTTGTTATATGATATCCTTTTGGTGCCGGGTTACTCTTGTGTATTTAGACGTAGTTGCTAGTTCATGCCATCTCTTTCATTGTTAAGCTTATGTCATACACTAGAAACAGAAATTTGCCATTTCAGGAAAATACCTTCATTATCGAGTTTATCCTTAAGCAATTAATTGAAATTGAAGTTATTAAAAGTAATTAATCTATTTGAATTGAAGTTGTGTTTAAAGGGGGTGTTGTTCATTGTTGAGTTACTTTCCCGTTCATTTTGTTGATACTGAGATTCTATACACATTGTGTTTGAGCTGTGGGCTAATTATTTTGGAAATATTGATATTGTTAGTTCTTTTGGAAAGGTTGTGGCCTATGAGTACTTGTGATACGAGTTGATATGTCGTGTTGTTGTGATATTAGCACACGTGAATTGTTATGTGGATTCGTTGTTGTTATGCGGAGTATAAGGGTGGCATCTCACTGTTGTTGTTATGCGGAGCATAAGGGTGACACTTTGCTGTTGTTGATTATGCAAAGTGATACGGGTGGATATCGGAGTGATACGGGTGACTAATGATATTGTCAGGGCGGAATAATACGGGTGGATATCGGATGGATAAGGGTGGCAATGTTAGGGATGATGTGTGATGTCCTGGGGGCATTATGTTGATGATATTCGTGTGATAGTGTAATTCTCCTTGTGAATGCCATACACCTTACATGACTTGTTATGTTTCTTTCAATGAGATACTCGATGTCTTTGATATTACTTGTTGACTTGGGATGTAATAGCACACTCGCACAAGCATACACGTAGCATGCCACTTATACTAGTTCAGGAGTACAAAACTTAACATTTATTGATCATGCCCATGTATTCTTGTATTGTCTGCTTTCATGTTGATATTGAGCATGTGACCATGCGGGGCAAATTGCAATATTGAGCGTGTGACCATGCTGGGCGGATTGTGATAGTGAGCCTGTGACCGCGCCAGGTGGATTGTGGTTGTGAGCCTATGATCATGTCTGACAAATTGATATATTGGCACGTGAGTGGTTCGTGCGGTTGTGATTAGAAATATGGGCACAAGGTGTCGTAAGCATATGATTTGTGGGTTGAGACTCGTGACTTGTGATTATGAGATGAGGTATCTCGGAGTAATTGTATTGCAAAACCTGTGTTAGAACGGCTTGATTAATTGGTTATTATTTGTCTTCCTTATTTGGTTTCAATGGTACTTTCACAGTGTTCTTATTACTTTATTGTTTATATCACATGTTGATTCTTGTTGCCATTTACTGATTTCTGCTTTCATTATTAGCTTTATACTTCTTTATGGAACAAGTTATTTTGACTAGTAGGTGTCTTGACTTGTACCTTGTCACTACTCCACCGAAGTTAGTCTTGATACTTACTGGGTACCGACCGTGGTGTACTCATACTATACTTCTGCATATTTTTGTGCAGATCCAGGTATTGGAGATATCGGACTCAGGCAGAGTTAGCTTATTGATCGCGAAGACTCAAGGTAGAGCTGCTTGGTCGTCGCAATCCCTTGGATTCCTTTCCTTACATTGTACTGTCAGCTTGTTATTTGAATATTATTGTATTTCGATCTTTGAGATCTTTCCATTTATTCAATTAGAGTTTGTGACTCTGTATTACCTAGTCTTGGGAGGTTGTTATGATTATTGCCGCGTAGGCTCGTTTCGCTTTTGTTTCGATATTCATATTAAATTCTATTTTAAATTATCATTGTTAAACTAGCTTAATTATTGAAAGTAATCGACTTACCTAGTCTTAGAGACTAGGTTCCATCATGACGCCTATGGTGGGATATTGAGTCGTGACAGTTTATTTTGTCGCGAGGTTCTTTAACGCCTCGCTCACCTATTCAACCCAACCTAATACTATACGTCTATAAAATCAAGTTAATTATAATGCTTGTATGTCTCCAACGATTGTAGTCAAGTAAGGTAGTTAGAATATCTCTATCTGAACCACAAATCTATTCTCCGATATCCGGATTCAAGAACTTACTTTATTTAATCTTATATGCAATCTTTAGTTCCCATTTTCGAGTTCAACTAAAGATTTGTAGATAGTATTCTACTGTTAGCTGCAGTAAAATAATTAAGCACAAGATTGAATAAACAAATTAATATGATTAAATCAAGTAATCCCAACAACCGTCCAACATCAATATTCAAGAACAACCCATAACCCCAGAACAAGAGGGGTTTTAGCCACTCATGATCATATAGGCAATCAAAATATTGTTGTGAATCATAAGAACTACAAATACTAGATTAAGGATAAGATGAGATGATTTCGTGCTCCGTTTGTGTTCCTTAGACCTCCTTGCCTTCAAAAAACGCCCAACCCCCTCTTAGACACGTTTACGGGGTATTTATAGGTTACCAAGTTCAAAATCAATAGGGAAACAATCTTCTCTCTGACAGGACACCGACACAAGGCCTGGTGTGGGGTGAGGCTGGACTCCTCGCGAGGCCAGGTGAGAGTCGAGGTCCTACACCTCGCGAGGCCAGGTCAAACGCGAGCTTGAACTCGCCCTAGGCCAAGTGGGGAGCAGTTCAGGGCCTGGTCTCCTCTGTGTCTTGCGCCGATTTTCCTTTCGCGCTCTTTCATTGTATTTTCAACATCATTATGTGAAATTTTCTTTCCACTTTACGTTCAAATGGTCCTACACATAAAATCAACCCAATTAAGCTTAAACGTCGCACAATTTATCATTAAAATACCAAAATATAAGGTAAGTAATGTAATAACAATATAGCATGATTGTTCCATCTCCTGAATAATAGAATGTAGCACAAAATTGATGTATTTACATTCAGCTTTCCTTAAAGAAAAATATTAGGAACTTCTAATATATATATATATATATATATATATATTTGAAAAGCAAAAGACCAAACAATTAAAGAGCCATAACTGAAATACTAGTACTTCAAGTCTTATTCGGTGAATGAGTGATTTTGTGAAAAAGAAAAGAAAGTTTTCGTGCAAGATTAGGATTTGAAGGCACTATTTTTTTTTTTTCAAAAGTCCACCGTTGGTGGATTAGACAAGAGTGGGTTGCTCTAGTGGTCAGCACCCTCCACTTCCAACCAAGAGGATGTGAGTTCGAGTCACCCCAAGAGCAAGGTGGGGAGTTCTTAGAGGGAGGAAGTCGGGGGTCTATCGGAAACAGCCTCTCTACCCCATGGTAGGGGTAAAGTCTGCGTACACACTACCCTCCCCATACTCCACTAGTGGGATTATACTGGGTTGTTATTGTTGTTGTACCATTGGTGGATTGTGAGGTTTAGACTTGACTCCCGACATGTAGATTATCAAAAACTATTAGTACATGGAGGACATATACCATAACCTCCAAATTACACTGAAGAGTGATATTAATCACACTTATGATCATCTGAAAGTAAGAAGACTTCCTAACTTAGGGAGATTAACTCCATTACATTGTGATTCCAATAAGCTTCACAAAAGGATGTTATACATACAGTTACCACCAGAACTATCTATTGTTAGCATCATTATAAAATAGTTCTTCCTTGGTTTTATTTTGAAATCTGGAATGCCCTCTTTATCCAATCTCACTATTGACTTCACTATTTCCGATAAAGATCAACTTCCATCAAAAGTAAATTGACCTTTCAAGCATTCCCCATAATTAAGGAGTTGATCAGCAGCCATATGCCTTCTCTGTAAATATGGACAAACTCAAAGTTAGCAGTACTAGAGAGCTGGATAATCGGATCAAGAATATTCTAGACCTACCAAGGTGATTTCATTTTGTTGTTAATCATGTCGATAATCAATTTGGGAGTCAGATTCCACAACCACATATAGAAAACCTCTGCTAATGCACAACCATACCCTATAACAAGGCTTTTGCCTCAACCAAGTTGTTACTCCCGTGGCCATAATATTCAGCATAAGCCAGAACATCAACTCCCATGTTATCTCTGATGATACCCCCTCCTCCAAAACTTCCCGGATTGCCTTTACAACAACCATCAATACTCAACTTCAACCATCCAATATCAGGCTTCTTCCATATAACAATTTGACTGCTGATTGATTGCTTTGCATTTTCAACTGCATAACAAAGCTCATTCCAAGCTAGAGGTAATTCCAGTCTAGGGAATTTGCTATTTAGTTATATTCTCATGACCTTACAAACCTGCTGTATGATTATTCTACCAGACATACGAATATTCTCATATCTAGCCGCACACCTACTCTTCCAAATTTTCCAAGATATAATTATTGGAAAGCACTGAAATACCACATCATGGACACCATTTTTAGTCTTAGTTAACCACCAAGACATAAGAGTCTGCGTAATATTACCCTGGCTAATCACAATAGCACAGCTTTGAACAAAAAAAGACCATACATGTACAGCAATTTGGCTTTGACAAAAGAAGTGCAAAATAGTCTCATCTTGATGGTTAGAGCAACAAGAACACCAGGAAGGCATCATTATATTAAATTTTTGAATAGCTTCATTAACTGGTAGATATCGATATTTTGTGAACTATATATCTATATGTTGTACTATTTATGTAACGTTTGCACCATTTTTGATAATTATTCTAATAAAACTGAAAAAAATCAATGACATAATAATTAAGGACTAACTGAACAGGTGATAAATGAACGAAAAAATAAAAACAAGAGTTCCAATTTGCTATTTAAGTCACTGTTCAGTATCTTGAGTTTGTTGTTTAGTGATCTTAAATCAGGAGTAAAACAGTTGCACATTATTAATCAGAAACACAAGAAAATCACGAATTTAGATATTGTCATTTCATTTTTCCACCAATTATACAACATACTCTTTCTATTATTTCTTTCATTGGCGTTTGGACCAATAATTGGTTGAAATTGAAAGAAAGAGTATTTTAAGTTGAGTTGAAAAGAATATTTGGAAAAGTATTTTTTGTCAAAAATAACTTTCCAAAGAAATACGTAGTTTTGAAGAGAAGGTAGACCAATACATTTGAAAAGTACTTTTTAAGTATTTCATAAACGGTGAAGTGACAAAGGAACTTGGACAAATGTCTAGCATGATTAGAAGCCACTCCCATTCCTATAAATAGGCTAGTCATGACACCATCAAGAAAATATCAAAAATTTTAATAATATCTCTCCGTGAAATTTGGCTACTATTCTCTTATTTCACTAACTATTCTGTTATTTTATAACATGTTATCAGCAAAGCAAAGAGCCTCTAATTTTCATTCTCTCATCAGGTATATTATCATTGTCTCTTAGGCAGTGCAAAATAGTATTAACTGCCACTGTGCTACAGGAAGGGACAAGGTGGGTTGCTCTGATGGTAAGCACCCTCCACTTCCAACAAAGAGGTTGTGAGTTCGAGTCACCCCAAGAGCAAGGTGGGGAGTTCTTGGAGGGAAGGATGCCGAGGGTCATTTGGAAACAGCCTCTCTACCCCAGGGTAGGGGTAAGGTCTGCGTACACACTACCCTCCCCAGACC
>AWOL01S0047222.1:18481-32201 GCA_000715115.1 Nicotiana otophora
GACAAGGTGGGTTGCTCTGATGGTAAGCACCCTCCACTTCCAACCAAGAGGTTGTGAGTTCGAGTCACCCCAAGAGCAAGGTGGGGAGTTCTTGGAGGGAAGGATGCCGAGGGTCATTTGGAAACAGCCTCTCTACCCCAGGGTAGGGGTAAGGTCTGCGTACACAGGAAGGTTTTTCTTCAACATCTTAGTGTAATATTACTCTGAAACGTAATTGTGATTTCTTGCCACTTATATTGTGTTACACTGACGCCCCTATACATGAAGATGGCTAATGGCTATGATAAAAAAAAAGATGGTTAAGTGCCACATCAGGAGGTAATGGTTAAATTCTTCTGTTGCTTTCCTATCACCTTAATATGATTAGGTTGTGAAGACCTTTTTTAAACTTCTTTGTCTTTTGTTGTACATATCACTACTGTCTTTTGTTAAATTCTTCTGTTTACCGTTTCGAAGAAAAAGTGAAATTGTGCATCACTATTGGCTACTAGAGTTCTAAGGTTCATTTCAGAAATTATATGGGCCAATTAATACCTCTTGTAGTAAAGCTCTCATTCCTATATTCAATCTGATAATAAAGCATTTACATACTCTTGGGGTGAGCCGTGAGGAGACAATCTACTGCAATAGTCTATAGATTATCGTCTTCACTGTAATCTTCGTCGTAATCAGAGGCCGATTCATCATTTCTGGGCTCCAATAGAGTATTCATGTCAAAGGACGATTCACCTGCTTCCATTTCTTCCATATCAATAAAGTCATAACTCATCCGCTGATTAAATTTCTCATCGGTACAATTAAGAAGCCATGCAAGGGAACACTTTAAGCCCTTTTCTGCAATCCTTTTATGTCTTGGTTTTATTGTGGACTCCAGACCATAAGTGAAGAAAGCTGGGAAAGCCACCAAATCTTCTAACGGTCTTGCCATTGTGGTTTTGAAATACTCAAAACTCTGCTTCATAATGTCTAGATTTAGAGCAAGCACCTGAGGACATCCCACAACCATTTCTCGCACTTGTTCTGAGAAAAATCCACATCCCTTGAGGAAATCAACATGCTTCACTACAGGTGCTTTACTGAGGCTGATGATCTGCGGCATCTTTTCCACAACTCTGCCAAAATCTTCAGGACTTGATTCGATTACTGAATTGAGAAATCCTTGTTGACTTGGAAGTCTTGCCTCCAGGTCCATTCCTAACATCTCTGGGTATTGTGCAATTACTGAAGGAAGTGCAGTTTCCCGCACGTTAAACTGTAAAAGAGATGTTATATTTGGTTTCACCCTTTCTTTCAGTCCAAATCCAAGAATGTGCGGATGCTTTTCGATCAATCTGGCCACAGCTAGCCGCGGAATTCCCAAGATTTCCAGATATTCTACGAATGGTTTAATTACCCGACCTACCCGCATCCCTAATATCTCAGGATATCTAGTCAGAACCCCACCAATTTCTCTTCTTGCCACCCCAATTCCTACCAAATAAGCAACTGATGTACTCATTGTGCCCTCAAGCTTGAATCCCAGTACTTCAGGATACTTCTCCACTACTCGAGGGATATCATTTGGTTTAATATCCATGCCTTGAAGATATTTCACAACCGGAGCAAGGTCTACCACCACACTTGCATGGAGAACTTGTGGGTAACGCCGCAAAAAGTCTGTCAAAGTGGATTTTCTAACACCCAATTTGCCCAGATAATCAAGCACAGGGATCATGTTTTTCTTCACACTGCATCCTAGAATAAGAGGATAGTTGTTAATATCTTCAATTGTGAGTCCCAATTTGTGAAGAAAGTCCACCCGTTCTCTCATGACCTCCACAGTCACAGGAAGCTCTAATCCATCGAGCTCGTCAGGTACAATGCCGATGCCCCTCAAGAATTCATAAACACGTTCACGGATGGCTGCCTTCTCATTCCTCATCTCTAATAAACTAGGATGAGTGTAGAAAGATGATCTCTTTTCTTTCCTACTGCCACTGTAAGTGTCCGTCTTAACTGAAGATGAATCCAAAGAGCTTGATGAAACAGCAGCTCTCATAGCAAAGCAACAGGGTAATCTCATTATCAGGTCCTTTTTCTTCTCATTGAAACTCGAAATACTTGGAGCTGAAGCAGATATTAACCGGGGTCGATGGAAAGTGTTGGAGGGCAAGTCGTGATTTATGAGCAAAAAACTGGGATTAATGATGCGATTATGACTAATGATCTTCATATTCTTAAGATGAAACCTGCACCAAACAAAGATGTAATTGTCAAAATAAAGCCTTCAGACTCACAATATCATCAGGAAATAAGTTGAACAATTAATATCATTCTTTCTCTCCTGTTTTTAGTACATAATGAGTTAAGGATGATGTGGAAAGTAAGTCCTTTCAATTGTATAGTAATGTTGCACAAAAAACAAAAGAGAAAGGCTTGGGAAAGTTGATTAGTAAGTGGGCAACATTAAACCATTGGATTTAAAACATGAAGTTGAAATGGCAGAAGTAGGCAAGTGACCTTCCTTTTCAACCACAAAGCAGAACCAAGTAGTAATAATTTTAAGCTTTAATTGATTCAGTTATAAGAGAAGAATCTAAAATTGGAACGATACCAAGAAGATTGGCATGGCCCCTCGCAAGGATGACATGCAGAAATCAAGAAATGGTTCAAAAAAGTAATAAAAGAAGAATCTAATATGTAGAAAACTTGTTTACTAGACTGAGAAAGTATGATAATTCCTCTCATGCTTAAAGGGCACAAGGACACGTGATACTATTTACCACAGCAGTACTGTTAGTCTCTGGATGTAAAGTTATAAACCTTCCAATTGAGATTGATTAATAGGTAATGGGATAGCAATAGCCAGCCTCCTTTATGTTCAACAATCCAAGCACCCATGAGAAACTACTCCTAGTGTTTTCTTTTTCCTGTATTCGGTACACCAATCCCACCCTCATCCCACTCCCCAAATTGACTCTTTTATGAAATTTTTTTTTTTAAATGATTAACACTTCCATAAGTTTTTTATGAAAGATGTTACAGATCATTAAACAGCTCTACAGGGAGTAGACCTTAAGAAAGTAAAATATTTGGGCAAAGGTCCGCACTGTACACATGTTAGTTTGGGAATTACAAACAGAGCTGAAAATTTTAGAAAGATTTTTTGATAAGGATCATTAATCTTTTGAAGGGGAGCCTTGGAGCAACGGTCAAGTTGTCTCTGTGTGACCTATAGGTCACGGGTTCGAGCCATGAAATTAGAGCTTGCATCAGGGTAGGCTACCTACATCACACCCCTTTTGAGGTGCGGCCCTTCCCCGGACCCTGCCTGAATGCGGGATGATTTTTGCACCGGGCTGCCCTTTTCTTCGATCATTAATCTTTTGAGATTCTTAAAAAGACAAGGACATAAACTATATAAAACAAAAGAGACTTGTAAAGTTCGCCGAGTTACTCTTTTAACATTCCCAATTTGGACATTGTTGAAAGAGTGCCATGTCTAGTTTTCTTCCAGGGAACTCTGCTTCTCAAATCAAATAGGCATAGCCATACACAATCTGCTACACCACCTAACTGGGTTACTTATTTTCAGTAAGAAGAAGGGTGCCCAGATATTTCCCCCTAACTACACATACCAAGTGAATCACCAAGCCTTCCCAATAGCAGATGTATCATTTGTACCTTCCAAGCTGCTTAATTGACGACAAAACAATCAAAATAGTCACTTCTTTCAAGAACTGAACACATCGCACTAGTTATGAACAGGTAGCATCTATCAGTGAACCCTATAAAAAGATTAACTTGACGCCAGCATAGCCAGGTCAACCATTACCTAATTGAAACACTAAATAGGGACTCTACAAATGTTTCATACTTAGCTACATTTCCAGGTAAAGAATTACCCAAAGAAGAGAATGTCTCCAGTAGACATTTCTTATCGCTCCTAGGGCTTTATAGATCATGGTAAAGAAACTACAAAGGGAGATAATGTTACTCTTTTTGGAAAATTATAATTCTTGTCAGTTGTCAGTAGCCATCTATATAATCGCAATGAGATCTTACTCTTAAGCACTAAAAGGATTTACTCTACAGTTCATTATCTTCGTTCACTGAGTTGCTGACAAGGTTTAACTACAATGAGTCTACACTTTAAAAATAGCTTCTCCAGACTCCAATTAACTGTATCTTACAGTATAGGAAATGAAAGCTAAGAGGGACGAATCAATTACTACTCTAAAGGAAACATACACCAAAATCAAATGGGGTATCTGAATAAACTTACCAGAAAAGAAAAATAAAAGGAATGAAGCCGACGGATTTTTCCTCCAGGTGAAGAACTAGAAGGGCGCAAGTCAGGTGTCTAAAAAGAGAAAACAGAGAAGATAATGGTATAGAATGAGCACAAACAAAAGCAAAGGAATGAGTTTGGGCTTTTTCTTGCTGGGCATGTGTGGGCTTCAAGAGTGGATATTAGGTCTGGTTATCATAGGCCGTAAATCGTGGGCATTGCTTGGGAACTTTACATAACTACGCAATTTTAAGGGTAATTTGCACAAAAAGGATTTTTTTGCGCTGCAAGCCTGCAACTTATATATTATCCATACTTGTGCGAAAATTAGCCTTAACAAGTATAATAAAAGGAATTCTGAATTAGAATACCCTAAGTTGAGCGTGAATGTGAAATACACAAATTGGTAGGACTTTATACTATACTTAACCTAGCTATTCTATTGGATAGCTCACAAAATTGCCAGATTAGTATGACTTTCTTGTTCAATTGTTCACCAAATTCTACTAGACTAACATCACTTTTTGTTATCTTCATTTGATCTTTCATATAAATTATTCACAAATTAATTTGCATGATTTGTTTGTGTCATTCCACAAGGAATTTTGTTAATTTTACAATTAAATTTCGATCAAACCACCCCAAATCTACTCCAAATAATCTTAAATTTGAAAGAGAGTCTCCAAATACCACCACAAAACAATCATCAATCACCATTTTAGTCAAACAACACTAAATCAAGAAGACCCATTTTGTCCTCTTTAACACTTTGTGAAGATTAATGATGGAGTTTTGGAAATTTTTAAGGCAAATCATAAAATCCGTGTTTGAACTAAAAATTTAAATACAAAATAATCAATATTTCAATACTTTTAATTATCAACCGTCAACTTTGAATTTTCATCTCTAAATAAGAATTTCAAGTTGTTTTCAAAATTGAAGAACTATAATATTCGTGGTCAAGAAGAAGGCATGGATAAAAAGGGCAAGAGTGGAAAGACAAAAGGTTATTAAAACACACGAACAAAAACAGGAACACTCTGTGTTATGATTTTAAAAGACTCATTACAAAATTTTAGCATTAATATTCTCTCATTTACATTCCATCGCGTATCCCAATCAATAAAAGGAATCTCAGCTGGTACCACACCAATCCTTTCCTTTTTTCTAGCTAAAAAAATATTCTCCTCCTAGGTTTTCTTCCTACTAAATTAGTGAGAATAAAGGCAAAATGCGTTAAAACTCTCCCTAAACTTGTCACGAATCATTAGTTTCCTCCCCAAACTATCTCGGGTTCGAATTACCCTCTACACTAGGATAAGTGAATTTAAAACCCCCCGGGCTGCCACATGGCACAGGAAGTAATCTCAAATGGTATTTGGTGCGTGAGGGTAGATAAAAAGGACCACCTAATCAGCTATAACGGTAAAATAGCCCCTTAATCAATTTTTCTTTTATTTTTCATATTCCTCAAGGCTATTCTTTCATTTCTTCCTCTTTATAAGTTCCTCCATTAAAGCGTAACAATTGTTCTTTCTTTTTGTATGATACTAGATTTTCTTCTTTAATTGTTAAAGTCCTTAGTCATATTCTTGGTTTCCTTCCTAGTTTTCTCCAAGACATTGAAGATGAACCCACTTTGTAAATATGGGTATCCGTCACATTTGAAAATTTCATGCTCAAATGACAATCCTGGAAGAAGATGTTTTGGTTGTAAAACATATAAGGTATGATAAAGTAATGTTTAGAAGATTTAAATTGATTATAATTTATGTTGGGTTTGTTCTTGGTTTTTTCATAAAAACAAATTGATAGTTGTACTTTTTGTACAGGTTAAAGATCGTAAGGCTTGTAATTGTTTTGAGTAGTATGAACCGAAATTTCCAAAACAAGCTAATGTTGTTATTTTGGGTTTGTTGAAAAGGAGAAATAAACAAGAGCAAGAGCTGAAGTGGAGAAGAAATAGAAGATTTCTATGTAAATACAAGTGAAATTGGGAGCGACATTTGAGAGATTTTTTTATAGAGTTCTGTTGGACATAGAGAGAGAAGTGTTTAGAGAAAAATGAAATATTTATGTTTTACTTCTAACGTTTTGCCTTTTACCTTTTCTTCATTTTTTTTCTTTTTTTTTCTTTAGTAATTAGTATAAAAATTTAATATCATTTTATTTTGCCTATATGGAGTACAAATCAGATAAATTGTCCAAATGTATCTGTATGGGACAAAAGCTACCTAAAAATATTTAGGGTAATATAACATTAAGGGAAGAGTCAGCCGAGGTCGGCCAGGGAGCAGCAAGATTCGTGGTCGAGACATCAATAATGACCGAGGTCGAGCACCGCTGACAGAGTAGTAACGACTAATTTTTGAAATAGGATATTAATGAGAATATTCTAGTAAATATCACTTGTACCATTAGGGTTTTGTTAGAGATATGTCTCAAATAAATAAGAAAAAAAAGGGAAAAAAAGACAGGTAATATTCACTTGATAAGAACACTTTTCAGAAGAAGATTCCCTATCTTGTAAAGATATCAAGATTACCTTTTTATTAAGATTCTGGCCCATATTATTCCACACTTTTTCACCAGATCCGAAAATAGTTCGAACAAACCTTGGATTTATATGTCATTCATCATTGGCAGGAGGAACATTCGTCCAATCCATCCTTTATTGGGTGAATCATTTCTCTTATTTACTTAAATATCATTTATTGTTATTATTGCTAGTTACACCTCCATTATTGCTCATTCTTTATGAACGTTTTGTGCCTATCATTGTCAACATCCCACTGGATTTACCCCATCCCACGCACGTTTTTAAGATTCGCATATAGAGTTATTATCTTTATCTTTAACTAGATTTAACCCATTATTACATAAATTTAATAGTTTAGCCGAAAGTTATACTTTTTGGTCAAATAATTTGGCGCCGTCTGTGGGAATTATCTAGTTAACTCTTTTAGTTTCTTCTAGATCTACAACTGACACTTGTTACTAACGTTAAAAAAAACAAGAACAAGAACATTTTTCCCCTCTGCATACATAGATCTAATATGGCAGGTAACAGAGAAGAAAGAATGAGAATAAGTGACCTCCCAACCAACCTTATGAACATCATCTATGAGAGCTCTGAAGCAGTGGACGAGGACACAACACTCAATGCCTCCCCCAAGCGAGGTGGGTCACCCTCTCCCCACTGCAGCATCACAAAATCTCTTGGTAAGACAGCCTCCACATCCGCGGTGGAGGAGGCGCCACCGGCAATAAAGAAGCTCCTTGAGGCCTGGCTAACTGATACGCTGACTAGTGTCCTCCATAAGCCTGTTTGGGTATACGGGTACAGAAAACGCAAGAACCTGTGTTGTACCACTAGTGGACGGGCAACATGATCAATCTCATCCTCCTCCTCCTCCTCATGATCAGTGGACGGGCACCATAACGATAGGTATTACTCACAATGTTGTTAGCAATACAGGTGACGATGCTCTCACGGCCATTCTGAAAAGGATGGAGGAAATGGATAATGAGAACAAGGTACTTCAGGACCAAATGAGAGAACACCAAGAAAGGGTCGACAAAATATCGGGCGTTCCTAAGCTCTTGCCGAAAAAAGATGCCAGTCGATTCGTCGAGCAGCCGTACAATGACAGTACTTCCCCACATGCCATACCAAAGACCTTTAAAATGCCACCATATTTGAAAATATACGATGATACAACCGACCCCGAAGATCACGTGACTCACTACGTCACCGCCATGAAAGGCAATGACCTCACCAAGGAACAAGTATCCTCCATTCTACTAAAGAAATTCGGCGAGACCCTCACAGGAGACGCGTTGGCCTGGTATTCACAACTGCCTGCGCGTTCCATTGAAACCTTCGAGGAAATGGTCGATAAGTTCGTAACGGCCCATGTGGGGCCAAGAAGGTCAGGGCAAGAGTAAACGACATCTTTGCTATTAAACAGTCTCCGGGAGAAGGGCTAAGGGACTTCCTCGCCCGTTTTAACCGAGTAAGAATGACCTTGCCAAACGTATCGGAAGGAATGGCGGTAACATCTACTGAGCAGAAATGGTTCAAGGGCAACAAAAAAGTTATTAAGTCGGCTTATGAAGTATCCTCCAATGACTTGAGACGAAATACATAACGCATATTGCGCCGAAGTTCGAGCAGATGAGGACAATCTTAATGAGCCGACCTATCGACTGACCTCGGTGCAAGCAGAATCTAGGAAAGATCGAAGAAATGATGTTAGAAGAGATCCCGCGACCTCACGACCAAACCGGGAATGACATCTCCCATATGTTAGAACCACCGTTGCGTCCTCATCCCGCCATGAAGAAGGCCCACCCTGATCAAGAACATGGACTCATTGGAACGAGAGAGGTATGCCCCTTTTACTATCGCCTCACAATTTTTGTGTGTCGCCTACAGAGATAGTCTACGCCTTGTAGAAGCTTGGACCAAAGGTGAAGTGGCTTCAAAAGATGAGGTCAGACCCGAATACCAGAAAATCAGATGCCCTCTGCGAGTTCCATCAAGAGTGGGGACACAAAACTGAAGATTGCATCCTTCTAAGACAGGAGGTCGTAAACATGCTGCGACAGAGACACCTCAAAGAATTGCTGAGCGGTCGGGGAAGGACCAACTTTGCTAGAGGACGTGAACAACATCAAGGACTGCCAAAACTGCCCTCGCCAGCCTGCAACATCCACATGATCATCGGTGGTGGGGACGATGCTTCCATCAACAGTGTGAAGTTCACCACAACCCACAAGCTCAAACGGTCGATCACCCACGAATGGTATGATGAACTCAAAGAAAGTATCATCTTCGATAAGTCAGATACAAACGGTTTGGCTTTCCCTCACTATGATGCTCTTGTTATCACTTTACGAATTTTCGATACCGACGTGAGACGGATTATGGTAGATGATGGGAGGGGCCGTTTATTATTCATCCTCAAGTACTTGCACAAATGAAACTCGAGGACAAGATAGCGCCATGCTGCATCACACTAACATGTTTTAACAATGCAGTTGAACGAACATCCAGCGAGATCACACTCCCCGTCCTAGCAGATGGCGTCACACTGGAAACCACATTCCATATCATGGACCAGGACATAACATACAACGCCATAATAGGGCGACCATGGATACACATCATGAGAGCCATCCCTTCCAGCCTATACCAAGTCATCAAATTCCCAACTCGGTGGGGAATATTCAGTATACGAAGGGAGCAACGTACGTCCAGGAATGCTACCGCATAGCCTTAGAGTGTACGACCACCCAACAAATAAAGGATAAAGAAAAAGAGTCATAGCAATCAACAGGGTCGAGGTCGGTATGCGATGACAGCGAGGACGTTATCAGGGACCCCGATAAAGTTGAGTCCGCAGGATCGACCGTAGAGGACCTCGACCCCATTTAGTTAGACAGCGACGACCACAACAAGAAAGCTTACATCGGTCGCAAACTTCAGGAACCGGGTAAGTTTCGTGAATTTTTAACTGGTAATGCAGATTTGTTTGCTTTTAGCCATGCAAATATGCCAGGTATCCCAAAGGAGATCGCCACGCACAAATTGAACATCTATCCACTCTACCCCTCCCCCCCCCCCCCCCCCCCGGTGAGGCAGGTTAGGCGTAAGTTCAACTCCGCAATTAATGACGCAGTATGCGAAAAAGTAGAAAAATTGTTGGAAAATGGCTCCGTCAGTGAGTCGAAGTACCCCCAATGGGTCGCCAACGTAGTCATGGTAAAAAAGAAGAACGTCAAATGGCGGATGTGCGCAGCTTTCACCGACCTGAACAAAGCATGCCCCAAGTATTCATTTTCATTATCCAGTATCGACCAACTCATCGACGTAACGGTTGGGCACGAGCTACTAAGCTTCTTGGATGCCTACTCGGTCTATAATCAAATACTCATGGAGTAAGAGGATGAGGAAAAAACTACCTTCATCACCCACCAGGGGACGAACTGCTACAGGGTCATGCCCTTCGGACTAAACAATACGGGGGCAACTTATCAAAGGTTGGTGACGAAGATGTTCAAAGACCAACTCGGTAAAACGATGGAGGTTTACATAGACGACATGCTGGTCAAATCCAAAAGGAAAGAAGATCACATCGACCACGTGAGGGAAGCCTTCGGTATACTCAGGCAATACGATATGAAATTGAACCCCAAAAAATGTGCATTCGGCATGGCCTCAGGAAAAGTCTTGGGTTTTCTAGTGTCGCAGTGAGGTATCAAGGTCAATCCCTATCAAATCAAGGCCATCGAGGGGATACCAGAGTACTTGACCACTAAATAACAAGTCCAGAGGTTGACTGGCCGTATCACCGCCCTTTCGAGGTTTATTTCACGATCCTCTGATAGGTGCCATAAGTTCTTTGGTGTACTCAAAAAGGAAAACGGCCTCCAATGGACCCCTGAATGCATCCAGGCCCTGAAGGAGTTAAAGGTGTACTTGTCATCGCCACCATTTCTTTCAAAACTAAAGCCGGGAAAGCCCCTCTTCGTCTATCTCGCGGTGTCTGAAGTAGTCATAAGCACGGTTCTGGTCCGAGAAAACAAGGTACGCAATTCCCCATCTATTACATTAGCGAAACACTAGTCGACACCGAGATAAGATACCCACATCTCGAAAAACTGGATCTGGCCTTAGTCGTAGCTTCACGGAAGCTTAGACCATATTTCCAATGCCACCCTGTCTCGGTCATCACGACTTTCCCCTTAAGAAGTATTTTGCATAAATCTGAGCTATCGGGCAGGTTGGCCAAATAGGCCATCAAACTGAGCGAGCACGATATTACATATCGACCGCGAATGGCGATAAAGTCACACGCCCTAGCAGACTCCGTCGCCGACTTCAGTGCAAGAATAATACCTGAAGTCGAAAAGGAAGCTGTCCATGTTTCTCTCCAAACACAAGACCTCTGGGTCCTGTTCACTGATGGCATGTCTAACGCGTCAGTATCGGGGATGGGACTCGTACTCGAAGTCCCAACAGACAAAGTGATTCGCCAATCCATAAGATACCCGGACATGACTAACAACGAGGTCGAGTATGAGGCTGTAATTGCAGGACTAAGACTAGCAATCAAATTGTCACGACCCAATTTCCCCTCCGTGTGACTTCGTGACGGCACCTAGTCTCTACAACTAGGTAAGCCTAACATTTTGCGGAATATTGAAATAAAAATATAAATTTAACCAATTATTCAAAAATACACAACAAATCCCAAAACCCGGAACATCGTGAATCACAAACTACAGAAGGAAAAATCTAGTGTCTCTATGCATCACAATCTAACAAGGAAAAATACATAAGATAATGGACATGAGAAAGAGTAAAAGGGGACTCCGAGGTTTTACCATAACTAGCCCGTGTACGTACTCGTCACCTCACGAACACGGCGCTCACATATCACAATAGTTCCAAATCTTAAGGGGATTTCCCCCACACAAAGCTAGGCAAGCCACTTACCTCGAACCAAGCTCAATCAATCGGTCACAATGCCTTTCCCATGAATATCCGGCTCTGAATGGCCCAAATCTAGCCAAAAGCAATTACATATCATAAATACAATAATAATAGACTCATCTAATTAACAAAATTAACATTTTAACAAAAATTCCGAAATTAACTCAAAAATCGCTTGTGGGGCTCACGTCTCGGAATCGGGTAAAAGTCATAAAATACAAAAGCCCGTTCACTCACGAGTCTAACCATATCAAATTTACTAAAATCTGACACCAAATGGTCCTCCAAATCTACAAATCAAACTTCCAAATCCCTAGCCTCCAATTCCCAATTTTCACCTTAAATACAAACTAACTAGGTGGGAAAATACATGGGGAAGCAAGATTATTGATAAAAAATAAGCTTAAGGGACTTACCTCAGGAAATGCCTCGAAAATGCTCTCAAATATCGCCCTAAACCGAGTTTGCAAAGTCAAAAATGACAAAAATCACGAAGCCCTTCGGTTTTAACCACTGACCAGGTATTTCTGCACCTGCGGAACCTCGGCTCGCACCTGCGGGTGCGTTTGTGCGGAAATTGTGTGCATCTGCTCAATTTTCTTGCCCCCTCTGCCATCGCACATGCGATGAAAGGGCCGCATCTGCGCATGCACGCCTGTAAAATTCCCTTCCACTTCTGCGAACCTTGCACACCTGCGAAGACCCCTAACGCATCTGCGAGCATCGCAGATGCGGAAAATACCTCGCACTTGCAACCCCTGGCACTCCTCCATTTTCCCGCTTCTACGCCAATTTGCTCGCACCTTCGGGCAGCCTTGCGCATGTGCGATTACAGCAGAACCAGCAAAAGCACCAGATTTTCCTAAGTCCAATTTCATTTCGTTAAGTATCCGAAACACACCCGAGGCCCCCGGGACCTCAACCAAACTTACCAACCAATCCTATAACACCATACGAACTTAGTCACGCCTTCAAACCACATCGAACAACACAAACGACGCTGAACCACATCAAATCTAGTCTGAATTACCTCAAATTTTATACACATGTCATAAATGACACTACGAACCTACAACCACTTTCGGAAATCCATTCCGAGCTTGATATCAAAATTTTCATTATCGACCAAAATTGCCGAAAAATCTAACTTTCGCCAATCCAAACCTAAATCTACTACTGACCTCCAAAATATATTTCGGATGTGCTCCTAAGCTCAAAATTACTCAACGGAGCTAACGAAGTTGAAGAAATTCCATTCCGGATCTGTCTTCACACAGTTCCGACTACAGACCAATTTCTAAGGCTTAAACTTACAACTAGGGACTAAGTGTCCCAAAACTCCCCGAATTCCATAACCAATCACTCCAAAAATTCCCAAAAGTAGAAACAAATGTGGGGAAAGCAGATATTAGGGGATCGGGGCTCTAATTCTCAAAACGACTGGCCGGGTTGTTATATCCTCCCCCTCTTAAAATAATCGTTCGTCCTCGAACGAGTATAAAGACATACCTGAAACTGTGAAAAGATGAGGGTACTGGTTGCGCATATCCTGCTCGGCCTCCCAAGTTGCCTCCTCGACCGGTTATCCCCTCCATTGAACCTTTACGGAAGAAATGTTCTTTGACCTTAGCCTTCTGACCTGCCTGTCTAAAATAGCCACTGGCTCCTCAACATAGGATAGATCCTTGTCCAATTGAACTGAGCTGAAATCCAATACATGGGACGGATCGCCGTGATACTTTCGGAGCATAGAAACATGAAATACCGGATGAACTCCTACTAGACTGGGAGGCAAGGCAAGCTCATAAGCAACCTCCCCAACTCGATGCAACACCTCAAATGGACCAATGAACCTTGGGCTCAGCTTGCCCTTCTTTCCAAACCTCATAACGCCCTTCATAGGCGAAACCCGGAGCAAGACTCGCTATCCAACCATGAATGCCACATCG
>AWOL01S0047222.1:41399-79305 GCA_000715115.1 Nicotiana otophora
TTTGATGTAATTTCCGGATAATTAATTATAAATTATGAATTATATGCCCTACCGGTGTGGGGTTCATTATGTGTTGTGATTTGGTGTAACCGAAATTATTTAAAAGAAGAAAATGGAAATTTTTGATTGGCACGATGTGCATATTATTTGTGATTCGGAATTGAGGACGAGATCCTCACACTTTAATATAAATTGATATATTTAAACCGGGCTACGAGCTGCGGTGGAAGTTATATAAGGACAAGATCTTTGTGAGAAAAACTATTATGTTTAAGTTCTCCCTTGTGAAATTAAAGTTGTACTATAGCAATAATAGGAAGTCATGCCTGTTAGGCTTAATTGAAATTCTTGTATGAAATTCTCTGTGCATACTTGCCAAATTTGTGTTGTAATTATTGAGTTTTAACCTACGAGATAGGTGCCCGCCCATGTGGCGTTAAATGTGACTCGTTAATTCGGGTAAATAATTATGAGGTCTGGTTACCATCAGTTGAAGATTAGGGCATCTTATGTCCCTAAGACATCTTTTCGGACTCGGTATGGGCATTACGAATTCCTAGTGATGTCATTTGAGTTGACAAATGCCCCAACAACATTTATGGATTTGATGAATGGGGTGTTCAATCCCTATTTGGATTCTTTTGTGGTTGTATTCATTGATGATATCTTGATTTACTCCAGCAGTCGAGAGGAGCATTAGCAGCATCTTCGAAGTGTGCTTCATACTTTGAAGAATAATCAGTTATATGCCAAATTTTCAAAATGTGAGTTTTGGTTAGACTCAGTTGCCTTTTTTGGGGCATGTTGTATCGGCAAAAGGCATAAAGGTGGATCCTAAAAAGATTGAGGCTGTTCAGAATTAGCCTAGACCTACTTCAGTTACAGAGATCCGGCGTTTCCTGGGTTTGACAGGTTATTATCATTAGTTCGTGGAAGGGTTTTCATCTATAGCAAGCTCATTAACCAGACTAACCCAGAAAGGTATCCCATTCAGATGGTCAGACGAGTGTGAGTTGAGCTTTCAGAAGCTCAAGACCGCTTTGACTACGTCACCAGTATTGGTATTACCCACAGGTTCAGGATCGTATACGGTATATTGTGACGCATCTTACATTGGGCTTGGTGCAGTATTAATGCAAGATGGCAGGGTGATTGCATATGCGTCGCGGCAGTTCAAAGTTCGCGAGAATAATTATCTTGTTCATGACTTAGAACTGGCATCCATTGTTTATGCGCTGAAGATTTGGAGGCATTACCTCTACAGTGTCTCGTGTGAGGTATTTACTGATCATCATAGCCTTCAGTATCTGTTCAAACAAAAAGATCTTAATTTGAGGTAGAGAAGATAGTTGGAGTTATTGAAAGACTATGATATCACTATTTTATATCACCCCGAAAAGACCAATGTGGTGGCCGATGCTTTGAGTAGAAAGGCTGTGAGTATGGGCAGTTTTATGTATATTCCGATTAGTGAGAGACCATTAGCTGCAGATGTTCAGACTTTGGCTAATCAATTCGTGAAATTAGATGTTTCAGAACCCTGTCGGGTACTAGCTTGCACAGTCGCCCGGTCTTCTTTATATGAGCATATCAAAGAGAGGTAGTATGATGATCCTCATTTACTTATCCTTAAGGACACGGTGTGACACGGTGATGCCAAATAGGTTGC
Source organism: Nicotiana otophora (assembly GCA_000715115.1). Lineage (NCBI taxonomy): Eukaryota > Viridiplantae > Streptophyta > Magnoliopsida > Solanales > Solanaceae > Nicotiana > Nicotiana otophora. The sequence goes on from AWOL01S0047222.1 coordinate 43,069, forward strand.
TCTGGGGGAAGATTGACAGGTTGACCAAGTCAGCACATTTTATTCCAATGGCAGTTACCTATTCTTCAGAGCGCTTAGCTGAAATTTACATTCGTGAGATTGTCCGCCTTCACGGTGTGCCCATGTCTATTATTTCAGATCGAGGTACACAATTTACCTCACACTTCTGGAGGGCTGTACAGCGTGAGTTAGGAATGCGGGTTAAGTTGAGTACAACATTTCATCCACAGACAGACGGACAGTCAGAGCGCACCATTCAGATATTGGAAGATATATTTCGCGCTTGTGTTATAGAGTTTAGAGGTTATTGGGATCATTTCTTGCCACTTGCGGAGTTTGCTTATAATAATAGCTACCAGTCGAGCATTCAGATGNTTTGGAGTGTGCTTCATACTTTGAGGAATAATCAATTATATGCCAAATTTTCAAAATGTGAGTTTTGGTTAGACTCAGTTGCCTTTTTGGGGCATGTTGTATCGACAGAAGGCATAAAGGTAGATCCTAAAAATATTGAGGTTGTTCAGGATTGGCCTAGACCTACTTCAGTTACAGAGATCCGGAGTTTCCTGGGTTTGGCAGGTTATTATCATCGATTCGTGGAAGGGTTTTCATCTATAGCAAGCCCACTGACCTGACTGACCCAGAAAGGTGTCCCATTCAGATGGTCAAATGAGTGTGAGTTGAGCTTTCAGAAGCTCAAGACTGCTTTGACTATGGCGCCAGTGTTGGTATTACCCACAGGTTCAGGATCGTATACAATATATTGTGATGCGTCTCACATTTGGCTTGAAGCAGTATTAATGCAACACAGCAAGGTGATTGTATATGCGTCACATTAGTTGAAGGTTCACGAGAAGAATTATCCTATTCATGACTTAGAACTGGAAGCCATTGTTCATGCGCTGAAGATTTGGACGCATTACCTCTACGGTATCTCGTGTGAGGTATTTACTAATCAACGTAGCCTCCAGTATCTGTTCAAGCAAAAAGATCTTAATTTGAGGCAGAGAAGATGGTTGGAGTTGTTGAAAGACTATGATATCACCATTTTGTATCACCCCGAAAAGACCAATGTGGTGGCCAATGCTTTGAGTAGAAAGACTATGAGTATGGGCAGTCTTGCGTATATTCCGGTTGGTGAGAGGCCATTAGCTGCAGATGTTCAGACTTTGGCCAATCAGTTTATGAGGTTAGATGTTTCAGAACCCAGTCGAGTTCTAGCTTGTACAATCACCCGGTCTTCTTTATATGAGCGCATTAGAGAAAGGCAGTATGATGACCCTCATTTACTTGTCCTTAAGGACACGGTACGGTACGGTGATGCCAAACAGGTTGTTGTGGGGAAAGATGGGGTTCTGCAAATACAGGGTCGTATTTGTGTGCCTATTGTGGATGGGCTTTGTTAATTAATCCTTGAAGAGGCACACAGTTCCAGGTATTCTATTCATCCAGGTGCCACTAAAATGTATCAAGATTTACAGCAACATTATTGGTGGAGGAGAATGAAGAAGGATATAGTTGCATATGTAGCTCGGTGTCTGAATTGTCAGCAAGTTAAATACTAGCATCAGAGACCTGGTGGTTTGCTTCAGGAGTTAGAAATTCCTGAGTGGAAGTGGGAGCGTATCACTATGGATTTTGTTGTTGGGCTCCCACGGACTCAGAGAAATTTTGACGCAGTTTGGGTCATTGTGAGGTTGACCAAGTCAGCACATTTCATTCCAGTGGCAGTTACCTATTCTTCAGAGAGGTTAGCTGAAATTTACATTCGTGATATTGTCCGCTTTCACGGTGTGCCCATATCTATTATTTCAGATCGAGGTACGCAGTTTACCTCACACTTGTGGAGGGCTGTACAACATGAGTTAGGCAGACGAGTTGAGTTGAATACAATATTTCATCAATAGGCAGACGGACAGTCAGAGCGCACCATTAAGATATTGGAAGATATGCTTCGCGCTTGTGTTATAGACTTTGGAGGTTCTTGGGATCAGTTCTTGCCACTTGCAGAGTTTGCTATAATAATAGCTACCAGTCGAGCATTAAAATGGCTCCATATGAGGCATTATACGGAAGGCGATGCCGATCGCCAGTTGGTTGGTTTGAACCGGGAGAGGCTCGGTTGTTGGGTACCGATTTGGTACAGGATGTTTTGGATAAGGTCAAAGTTATTCAGGATCGACTTCGTACAGCTCAGTCTAGGCAAAAGACTTATGCCGACCGTAAGGTTCATGATATTGCATTCACGGTTGGAGAAAGAATATTGCTGCGGGTTTCACCTATGAAAGGTGTAATGAGGTTCGAAAAGAAGGTCAAGTTGAGCCCTAGGTATATTGGACCCTTTGAAATTCTTAAAAGGGTGGGTGAAGTAGCCTACAGGCTTGCATTACCACCTAGTTTATCAGCGGTTCATCCGATGTTCCATGTGTCTATGCTCCGGAAATATCATGGTGATCCGTCCCATTTGTTAAATTTTAGCTCAGTCCAATTGGACAAAGATTTGACTTACGGGGAGGAGCCGGTGGCTATTCTAGCCCGGCAGGTCCGACAGTTGAGGTCTAAGAGTTATCCTTCAGTTCAGGTGCAGTGGAGAGGTCAGCCAGTAGAGGCATCTACCTGGGAGTCCGAGTCGGACATGCGGAGTAAATATCCATACCTTTTCTCCAGCTCAGGTACTTTTTCTAACTCCGTTCGAGGACGAACATTTATTTTAGAGGTGGAGAATGTGATGACCCAAAATGTCATCTTTAAATTTAATAATTAATTCTGTATTCTAAGACCTCGAAAAATACTATTTATCACTCCTCGACTTGTGTGCGCAGTTCGTATAATTATTCGGAAAGTTTTTACGTGAAAAATGGATTAAAATGTGAAATAGAGCTTTAAAACTCAACTGAGTTGACTTTGGTCAATATTTTGAGCAAACGGACTCAGATCAGTGTTTTGCCAATTCTGGTAAGTCCATATCGTGATTTGGGACTTGGGCGTATGCCCGGAATCGAATTTCGAGGTCCCTAGCCCGAGATATGGAATTTTGATAAAAAATTAAAAGATGAAAGCTTAATGATTTTTAACAAGTTACTGATGTTGTATTTATTGACACCGGGTCCGTATTTTGGTTTCGGAACCCGGTATAGGTCTACTATAATATTTATGACTTGTCTGTCGAATTTGGTGAGAATCGGAGTTGAGTTGACGTGATTCGGACGTCCGGTTGTAAAAATATAAGTTTTAAAGTTTTCTTGAAAATTTCCTTTGATTTGGCGTCCGATTCGTAGTTCTAGGTGTTATTTTGGTGATTTGATCGTGCGATCAAGCTCGTATGATGTTTTAGGACTTGTGTGCATGTTTGGTTTGGATCCCCGAGGGCTCGGGTGAGTTTCGGATAGGCTACGGGATGATTTTGAACTTAGAAAATCTAGGTTTTGAGCTTCTGCTGTCATTTAGTGCATTGTGCTTCGCGATCGCGAAGCCATTCCTGCGATCGCGAAGAGGAAATTGTAAGTAGTAAGTTTTACCCTTCGCGTTCGCGAAGATAGGCACGCGATCGCGGAAGGTAAACTCCCAATGCACTGCGAACGCGAGGGACCAGCTGCGATCGCGTAGAAGGAAGGAGGGCAGAAGCGAGGCACGTGAATTGTGCTACGCGATCGCACAAGTAAGTACGCAATCGCGTAAGGCTGAGAAAAGGTACTCCGCGATCGCATGACCATTTACGCGATCGCGTAGAGTTAAAAGTTTGGGCAGCCAAAATGTGCTTCGCGATATTCCCGCGATCGCGAAGAGTAAAATGAACTTAGGCAAAAGTTGTTCTACGTGATCGCGAACGAATTTCCGTGATCGCGATGAATAAAAATCTGAACAACAGAACTTAAGTTCTGGAAATGAGGTTTCGATCCATTTTCAACCATTTCCAATTTTTGAGCTCGGGTAAGGCGATTCTTGGGCGATGTTTGCGGGAAAACATTTGGGTAAGTGTTATTTATCCTATATTGATTATATTTCATAATTCCATACTCATTTACATCATGAATCCATGAATTTATGGAAGAAAAATCAGATTTTTATAAAATCTTCCAAAAATAAAAATTTAAGATTTGAAGGTCCATTAGATATCGGAATTGGATAATTTTTGTACAGTTGAACTCGTAGCGGAACGGGTGTTCGTATTTCGCGAGTTTTTCCGGGATTTGAGACGTGGGTCCCACTATCGAATATTTAAATAACTTTCGGATTTTATCCGAAAAATTAGTAAATTCATATGGAATTAATTCATATGATTCGTATTGAGTATATCGAATTATTTGTGAATAGATTTTACGCTTTTGGAGACAAATTCGAAAGGAAAAGCTGTGGTCGAATAATTTATTGGAATTTGCAAAGCGAGGTAAGTGTCGTGGTTAACCTTGACTCCAGGGAATAGAACCCTTAAACTATTTGTTATGTGAAATGCATGTGAACGACGTATAGGCGAGGTGACGAGTGTCTATACGTCGTCAAATTAATTGTTTGCATAATTACTTAAAAAATCATAAATTATTTTAAATCATGAATTAATTATTATAATAATTGTTTCTCTCCTATTCTTTGTCAAATATTAATTCTTGAACTCCTGCATTAATTGTTACATGATATTTGAATTTTGTGTCTTAATTGTTATTTGACATTTAGCATATTAAATATTAAACTGCCTATTTTCTCCCTGATTTCCATAATAACTTGCTATTTGTCATTGTTTGTTTCATAATTAAATCATAATTATTGTATGCTTGTTGTCTTATAATTTTATATTAATTGTTGCATTTATTGGGGAAATTTCTTCTATAAGAATTGGTAAATGAATATATTGAAGGAGCGGATTGCACGCCGCAACAGAATTGATTGAAATGAATAATATTGGGGGATCGGGTTGCACGCCGCAACAGACTTATTAAAAAGTCCATATTGGGGGATCGGGTTGCACGCCGCAACAGACTTATTAAAAAGTCCATATTGGGGGATCGGGTTGCACACCGCAACAGACTTACTAAACAAAAGTCCATATTGGGAGACCGGATTGCACGCCGTAATAGACTTATTTAAAAGTTAATATATACTTGATTAAAATAATTATATGAGAGGATTGAAAATGAATATATTGTGGAAGCGGTTTGCACGCCATAATAGAAATTGGTTGAAATAATAATGGATTATGACTGCTGAGTTGACTTCAGTTATTATAAATGAGTTACCTAATTTATTTCTATTATTTGTTGTTGTTGCTAATATTGCGTATAGGTTAATGTAAGTGACCCACCTTAGTCTCGTCACTACTTCATCGAGGTTAGGCTCAACACTTACCAGTACATGGGGTCGGTTGTACTGATACTATACTCTGCACTTCTTGTGCAAATTTCGGAGTTGGTCCCAGCGGCGTACCATAGACTTGCTCGGATTTCAGCTACTCAGAGGAGACTTGAGGTATAACTGCACGGCGTCCGCAGTTCTGAAGTCCTCGTCTACTTTACTTTAGCTGTGTGTTTATTTCCAGACAGTTTTATTTTATTCAGACCCTTATTTGTATTATTCTAGAAGCTCGTACACTGGTGACACCAATTCTGAGATGGTATTTAGACACCGTTGTTTTTATGGATTATTCACTACATTTCAGACTTTACTTCCGTATTTGTTCTTTGTTATTAATAAATTTAAAAATTATTTTAAAAATAGATAATATTATTCTAACGTTGTCTTGCCTAGAAAGTGAAATGTTAGGCGCCATCACGGTCCGAATGTGGGAATTTCGGGTCGTGACAGTAGTTATCGTCCATCTTCACCACCAATCATTTACTTCCTTGATGGCGAAGATGCAACATCGTCCCCCTATAAAAGCTAGGGGCGAAGAGATGCATCAGATGGCGGAGTGTGACCTCGACTCCGGCCAACTCGGCAAATTTTGAGAGCATCCTGATAAGCTTGTAAATGAACGGAGAGAGTTTGGCCGAGCAGACACCCTAATAGCGGAAAACTTCCTCTTCCAATGGGAGAAGGGGGAGAGTATAGCCGACCTAGAAAAGATATACGTAAAACGCGCAATATCGTGACGGTGGATTTGCACCACATCGCGCCCAGCTGAGATCAGATCAATATGGGCAGGGATATTTAATTTTGCCCTAAGTTCGGCCTAATCGGCCTCTCCCATCACGGACTCCGAGGTTTCAGGCTCACCTTCGGGCGCGTTCGAGAAATCAGACCTAACTTTCTCACTACGGGGGATTATTTCCTCCACCATAGGAAAGTTCTCTTCCTCTATGGTGACAGATACCCTGTCAGCAAGAGGGGGTATAAGCACCGCCAAAGGGACATGATCAGTTGCCATACTAGAAACAGAGGACACACTAGTAATGTTGATTAAGGGAGGGTATTCAAGCAATGAAGTGTTAGAAGCAGCGCGAATCGCTAAAACTGGTAAGAAAATACATGATAATGGAGGAAGAAGAAAAAGATAGAACTCTTTGATGCAAAGGTTTCATAAAAATTGAAACATTACCCACACATCCCTATTTATAAAAGATCAAGCGTCAAAACCAAGGAATTAATCACCATTACCTGGCACTGTAACCAAAGCGGCAGACTCAATCAGGAGACACACGCAAAACGAAGCAACATCTCGAGAAATCGCACCATAATGACGTCAGTCGCCATGACGTCATCCTGATTCGTGGGACTTACAACCCTAGAAATTACGGCTCATAAAAGGACACGTTACCAACTCGCCCCAATTATCATGGCCCGTTCAGGTCGTCCAAATGCTTCAACCACATTATACAATGTCCGCTCATCGAACCCGCTTGAGGCCTGCCTCAATAAACGAAGGGACTAACTATATGGGACAAAATCTACCCTAGAATATTTAGGGTAATACAACATTAAGGGAAGAGTCAGTCGAGGTCGGCCAGGAAGCAGCAAGATTCGTGGTCGAGAAATCAATAATGACCGAGATCGAGCACCACTGACAGAGCAGTAACGACTAATTTTTGAAATAGGATATTAAAGAGAATATTATCTGCACTTGTACCATTAGAGTTTGTTAGAGATATGTCTCAAATAAATAAGAAAAGAGAGGGAAAAAAGGCAGGCAATATTCACTTGATAAGAACACTTTTTAGAAGAAGATTCTCTCTTGTAAAGATACAAAGATTACCTTTTTATCAAGATTCTTGCCCATATTATTCCACACTTTTCTACCAGATCCGAGAATAATTCGAACAAACCTTGGATTTATGTGTCGTTCATCATTGTCAGGAGGAACATTCGTCCAATCCATCCTTTATTGGGTGAATCATTCCTCTTATTTACTTAAATGTTATTTATTGTTATTTATTTCTAGTTACACCTCCATTATTGCTCATTCTTTATGAACGTTTTGTGCCTATCATTGTCAACATTCCACTGGATCTGTCCCATCTCACACACATTTTTAAGATTCACATCTAGAGTTATTATCTTTAACTAGATTTAACCCATTATTACATAAATTTAATAGTTTAGCCAAAAATTATACTTTTTGGTCAAACAGTGTCGTGCGTGCATACACTTAACTAGGTGTATGAGACCCGGGGGTTTTTTAAATTCACTTATCCTAGTAAAGGGGGTAATTCGAACCCAAGATATTTTGGGGAGGAAACTAATAATTCGCGATAAGTTTAGAGAGGTTTTAAGGCATTTTGCCGAGAATAAATGAATGAACAATGAATATTAAAATTAGCTAAGTTTAATTCCTGAAAATATTTGTGATATGGATGAAAACATTAGCATCATAATTTAACTTGATAGTAGTTGATTCCTTCGGGAAGAACAAAAGCAAAACAAATAAGTTAACAACATAAAAAGACACATAATTGTTTAATGCAAGCTTTCATGGCAATAAATGTACTGGGGTCAGGGTCCCATAAACAACTCGTTATTATATAAAGAAATCTGTGGTATTCCAGTTCTTGATGTCAACACTTAAATATCTTGTTGTCTCTCATTTGGAAGATCTGCCAGGAAAACAGATAGAAGCAAACTTGAATTGGGAATCAGTAGGTTCAGAATTGATGTAATTTGTTATGAGTATATTTTTCAAAATTATTAACATATATATACATCCATAAACTTAGTGAAAAATAAGGCGTAATAAAAGAAAAAGATCTAAATGGGCAATACAAATTACATAGTTGGGAATATATTTTAGCCGTGTTAGTATGTATATACTAGTAATAAACATAGAGAACTAATACTTTTTTTTTTTTTTTTTTTTTTCATTCTGTACGTTATTGATATGAGATTGGGCTTAAATGGAGTGACATGGTCAGTGAGTGAGAATATAATTCATATAGACGACTATAAGTTGTTTGGGACTGAAGCTTAACCGTTGTGTATTTACATATGTATACATGGTTGATGGGTTGGAGCGGAAAGCAGGAGGTTCAACCACAAAACCCGCTCTAGATCCGAAGATCGGTTGAATTTTCAATATTTAATGCACTGCGTGTGTCTATGAATTCATCCTGATGGAAATCTACCATGTTCTCAGCTGATGCGGCATATTATATCCGAAGTTATAAATAAAGTAGCTGAAAAAGGGAACAAAAAAGGAAATTTACCATGTTCTCATAAAGGATCTTCAAATGAGAAAAGGCCATATCCGAGGTTCTCATAAACCTCTAATCTCTTTTTTGCCCAAGAAGTCACTCTGTCTCTTCCAATTTAGGTGAATCTGTTTGACTGAACATGAAATTTAAGAAAAAATAAATACTTTTGAAATTTGTGGTCCTGAATGATTCAAGAAGTGGCGCAGAGTATTTGTTTAGTTATAAAAGCTTCTCATTAAGGGTAGAATTGTAAGAAAATTATTTCCAAATTTAGAAATAGATCATTCTTTTTGGAACGGACTAAAAAAGAAATAGGTTCACGTAAACTGGAACAGAAAGAGTATAACTTTTTACGTGTGGCCCCATTATACTCCGACTAATAAGTTCATAGGAATTGTTTTAGACAAGGAACTTGAGTTTAGAAAAGTTACTATAATAACTTTTTGGAAATGCTATGCTATAGCGTGTGATCGAATCCTTGGGAGTACCTATTGATGGAAGGGGGACTCTAAGCGAACACGTATCAAAGTGAAAGCCCCTGGGATTATTGGACGTAAATCTGTGCACGAGATGTAATAGGCTCCGGAACAGTTCAATTCCGTTGCCAAAAAAAAAAAAACTGATTCTAAATGAGCAAACAACAAAAGGATCTTCAAATGAAACAGAGAGGGCTAAAGTTAATTGAACTTTCAATATCTAGTCAGTAAAAGATTCATAAATAGACTCTCAAAGAAAGGATGATATTCCAGATTTACATCAACAGATTCTTCTGTAGCATACCTACATGCTTTCAAGAAAATCAAACTGCCATACTATAAATGCTCATCCTGAAAGAAGTAACTTATACTGTTGCCAGATGGACAAATGACCAAAGGGGAAATAACCTATTATCTGCTTTTCTTCCTATCGACGCACAATTACATAAATTAGTTCCCATAACTTGTTGGGAACCAATATGTTGCAGCCAAGACAAGAGTTACAATTTTCAGCAATTGTGATCTGGAAGATGTAATTTACAGCTGATATCACCTCTACTTCAAAGGAAAGGAGTGACATGAGAACTCCATATTGTTACGTGCTCTCGTGGAAATTAAGCGATCTAGACAAGGCTGCAGGGTTAGCTTGTAGGACCAGAGAAGCGTCAGATTCATGGTTTCTCTGATCATCAACTTTAGAGTTAAACGCGTTGAAGAGCCTTGCGCCATTGGTTGAATCATTCTTCTCATTCTGAATACCTAGTGTAGACCATATAGAGCTCTTAGCTGCTTCATCTGGATCATCAACTCTCAACGTCTTAGGAACTAGTACACTTGTCTCTCCATCTATGTCCTGCAAAGGATCTTCTTTCTCCGAGTTTGATGGATTAAGCGTGCGTTCATCCCGAGAATGTTTTCCTAAGGTTGGAGACGTAGGAGTGGCGCTAAGGACTGAACAATCAGGAGAAGAGGCTGGTGGAGATACCCACGGGACATTCCAAGGACTTGCTACAGTACAACCCCAGTAGGGCGGTGCAGGGTAAAATGGTACTGGAAACCGCGGAGCAAGGTTAGGTTGTGGCACTGCAGACGTCCATGGAGCAGCATTATACGAATAAGGCCAGGGATGCCCTGGAAAGTGATGTACTTGGGGAGGAAAGGCCTGAAAGTTCTTCCACGCTGAATCATGTGTTGAATTTGAGGCTGTGCTACAAGCTCCGCTTGATATTTCATTTCCAGTTTCTTTCCCTCTACAAGCAGAAGGTGTTCTTTGTTCAGATCCGTTCTGCACAGAGTTCTGTGATTTTTCTGCAAGGTTCAATATAGAAGCCATGGAATCACAAAGGGGTTTATCTGATCCACATGCAAGGACAGTTCCATTTGCTCGGAGTATAGGAAGGTTCATCCCATGTGCTGCTTCAAACCGGGCTGCTTGAAGGGCATCCGACACCATTATATGACGGTAACCTGTTGTGGGAGAACTTTTGTTCTTGCGGCGACCAGAACCTACAGGCACATTTCTCATCGTTCCTCCAGCTGTCCAATATCTCTGACACTTTTTGCAAAAATGACGGGGCTGGTTGATGTTGTAATTATTATAGTAGCAGAACTTGGTTTCCATGCTATTACACCGCGGACATGGAAGTATTTTGTCTGGTTTTTTCAGTGCCTTCTCCTGAGTGACATTGGCCTCACTCGGGTCTTCTTTCTTGGTAGCTTTTGGGGACCATGTTTCTTTATCGGCATCCTCCTTCTTGGGATCATCACTTATACCAGATGATGTTTCTGTTTCAACCGCCTTGTCTGCACTTGAATTAGTAAAATCATCTCTGTTTTTACTGTGTGTAAGCTCTGCTTCGAAGGTGATCTGATCATTGGAGAGGAAAAGGTAAACTTTTAGCACTCTGTTAGAGTAATTCAATACGATTGTTTAGCATAAGCAATGAGGTTATGTTACACACTGTCAAACTATTGATCTCCTGACTCATCGTTTTTGTGCTTATATTGACATGTAATACATGAACATGGGGTTATGCAATTTGATTTTACACATTGTTTCTTGATAGATAAAAGAACAGAATTTTTCATAAGATTTTGACCTAAATTTCCACCTATTAGAATTGTTAATAGTTCTACTTGATGAAGAATGAACATTGACAAGATACCAGAGCAACTATTGCAGGGAGTGTCAATGTTTATACATTCCAAGCAACAAAAAATTGGCATATTCGCAACAGTAGACATTCGAGTTAACAAAGAATCAACCGACCAGATCAAGATCTTGAAGCGAAAACGTGGGTTTGTAGGCTAATTTCAAGAAACGGTCTCGGAATCTGATGATTCAAAAACAAGCTGAAAGATGATGATCTGAATTATAAGAAAGACTATACCGGGAGCGGACAGATTTAAATGAAGTACCTTTGAGAATAAAAAGTATCCTCTGTACTAAGCAATTAGAGACTGACTTATAGCACTTTCTTTGGTTTGATTCTAAATTATTTTCAACTATTTCTCCTTTCATTTATATTTTCTATAAAATGGAGGATTTTAAATCTCAAACATTGTTTTGTAAAATGTCAGAAGGCAGTACAGAACATTGAATTAAAATTGGATTGATAAGAAGGAAAACAAGAAAGGAAAAAATTGAAGAAAATGCAAAGTTAAGGTTCCAAAATGGTACAAAAAACTTTTGGAAACAATCATCGGCCACATCATAACTTTAAAAACCAAAGAACTCAAAAACCTGATAAGAAAAGGCCTAGTTTTGTATCGGAACCAAAAAAAACATAAAAAAGAAAATTTGTGATGCTCAAATATAACTCCAAGATCCAAGATTTCCTATTCAACTCCAATATAGCAAATATTAATGAAGAAAATGAAATGATAAAAGAGGAAGGTTGTGGGTAGCGTAAAATTAGTCAAATTACACAAAACCTCATCTGTTGGCGCTTGGCAGTCATCGTCACAGTACAATTGAAAATAGGGTAAAGCATACACATATAAAAGTGCATGTTTGTAGACAAAACAAACAAGAGTTAATTACCAGATCGTCATGTGAAGTAATGGTAGCAGAAGAGGTTCGTTGATCAAGAAGATCATCAAGTGGCAAACGAATTGTCTTTCCAAATAATTTAATCGCCGGGTCTCTAACTTCCGACATTCTCTCTTCTTTTTCTAAGTTTACTCACTTTCTTTCTATGTAGTTGCACGACAGAAGAAACTTCAACTCACTAAAACATAGTACTCAATTGGTTTTGTCGTATGGGGTTCTTTTCTTGATCTTTGCTGTACTTTAGTTGGACTTTGGAGAGAAGAAGGGGTTTTTAGTCAGTTGTGCCACGTCAGAAAAGGCAATGAATTCATAGCCACAAAATTCTGTGTGGCAGTGAGAAGATCTTTAAAAGGGTTTTTGGGGTCTGCTGTTTCATTTGCTGTTTTTTTGATTCCATAGTCCATACCCGGCCACCCCACCACACAAACAAAAAGTTTGTGTAAAAGGCAAGTGCTTTTTGTACCGTTTTTTCCCTTACTTTTTGGTCCAAGTCAGCAACACCTTTTCCCAATTTACTATGCTCCCATGGATTTGAAATACTCACTATTATTTCATCACCCTCTTAATAGATAGAGTATGACTATGTTAAAGTAGTCGTACTACCAAACGCAGCTTTCCATGTGTTATCTATTCTAGTACTACATTTTTTTTACTTTTGACATGTGGCTCTTTCTGCTAACACAATAATGGCATCAACGAGCTAATAATTAATTTGGTTTCTTCAAACTAATGCAGTGTAATTTTGCGCTAAATAATAATTGAGCAAGAACCAACACATACAATGAGACAAATGATTATATTCTCCTTCTAGCTTGTGTTTATCTCCCAAACATATAACAATTAAATTTGTAAGTGATTTTAAAAATACGCAAATTAATTCGATACAAACGATAAATTGTGTTAAATTAAACAAATAAAGATATAATAAGTTCAAACCACGTGAGAAGGATAACTCCAGCCTTGATGAAATATCCACCCTCGATCCGGACTCACAATGGCCAGCACTGATGAACGAAAATAAGAGCTTTCGGTAACAGTGAAAATAATAGTATATTGCCTTGGTATGCGTGTGTTACTATGTGTTCAATGAATAATCATACTCTCCTTTATATATTATGAGAGTTTTACCCTAAGTACAATTCTACAAAACGTAAAAAATCTTCTGTTTAACTGATCACCAGTTCTCCATCAATACGTGTCGCAATTCACGCCGTGATATCCGGCCGGTCATGGATATTACGGCCTTCTGTTGGTCGTGCTTGGTTGCTGGACAACATTCTCCGAAGTCCTTTGGGATTTGGACCGATCCCGGATTATAGCCCCGATATTCTCGAGGGTGAGCATCATGTCCCCGGACTCTGACTCGATGAGACCCTTGCCTCGATTCCGGTCCCTTGTCATCATGTCTCTAGCTCGGTTTATCTTATCGGAAGTCGGGGTGTACCATGAGCTCGGTTTTACCCGTATGCAGATAGTTCCCTCGTTTCTCGGAGAGTAAGTTGACGAGAAACGACATGAGCTCCCCGATTCCTTCTTCAATTTGCCATAATAGAAACGACAAACAAAACCCGAAACGATTCGTCAGTCATGTCATTATGACCTCAAATGCATGTCAGCCGTCGGTTGGTTGTCCCTGGACGCGAAATTTTGCGGAGACCCTGTAAATATCCCCTCATTCGTTCATATTTTACTTTACGTCCAAACTTCTACCCTTGTGCCTTCAAGATTTCATTACCCTTTTTTTATACTCTAGCATTTTTACCTCTGTTACTCAAGATTTCTCAGTACGTTGCAAAATTTTTACTCATTCTCTACTCAAGCCAACACATCTGAGTTTTCAACTTTCAACCTTCCTCTATCTTTTTCAAGCTTTTCCAGATAACAATGGCCAAAACCTTCCAATCTGTTCCCCTAAAGGTCGCTTCTACCTCCTAACCGACTGCCAAAATTAACAAAACCACTCCTGATGTGGTCGACCTCGAGAGGTCCGCCGCTAACGTGGTTACCAATGAACTGGCTGTTGAACCTCCCTTGAAGATGTTCATTCCCGGGGATTGTTCCGTCGCTGACGACTTCAAGGTTGAGAAGCCCTCTTCGGTGCAGGGTCGGCATGAAGAGGCATCGAGATATATTTTCTCAATCACCGGAGATGACCTCCCCGCGGTTCGAAAGGACTGCAACTGGGCCGACAAGGACATAGTGATACTCGACTCCGAGGAGGCCATTACTACCCATGTTGAAGGATACCTAAGTGTTTATACTTATCCCTTCACACTGGGCCCGCTGGACCCAGTCATTATAAACTTCTGCAGGAGGTACGAGGTATGCCTCGGTCAGATCCACCCATCGTTGTGGAGGATCGTAATCCTCCTTCGATATTTTGTGAACAAGATCGACTCCTGTCGGCTCACTGTGGATCATCTACTCCGTCTGTACAGTCCCCGAATCTTCCGAGGGGGACTGATAAAGCTCGTGCGTCGGGCTAGTAAATCCCCATTCTCAAGCATCGATGAAGACCGGGATCGAGGCTGGCAAAGACGCTTTGTCCGGGTGAGGACCTCAGACTTGATTCCGACCGAATTTAGGTCATTCCCCGAGAAGTGGAATGCATCACGTAAGTACAACTTTCCTTTGAATGTTGACTTTATGTTCATCAACCTTTTCCTCATTGGTATTCGCGGCGGTGAAACTGTTGCTCGAGGCCAAAAGGCTATCCCTCGGTTCAAGGATTGGATTGAAGGCATTGTCTCACAGATGCGCTACTCCGAGCGCTCGTGGTGCAAACTCTCAAAGGGCCGTTGGGAGGCCCATTCCCATGATAAGATTTCTTTCTCGAATAAGTTGCGTTAGGCTTCTTCTTCTAGCATCATGTTCTTATTTCTTTTATTTTCTTTTTGCAGGTTTACCTAAGACCGTAGAACTTAGGCCTCCGGTAGGGGACGAGGACTTGCTCGTTGATTCTTCTGCTTCGGGAAGCTTGGAGCCACAATAGGAGAGAAGAAAAGGAGGAGGGCCCCGAGTTCCCCGAGCTCGGATAAAAAGAAACCAAGGAGAAGGTTGGTTCGTAATCCAAAGGAAAGCTCCAGCTCCCGAGTGCCTGTTTCGTACTCACTTTTCCGGCTCAGGGATGATCCTGAAGAGGACGAGATTTTTGTGGACCACGAGCCATCTATCCCCGACCAACGGATGGCAGCCGAGGGGGAAGCGACGGAGGCTGATCCCCCTCAAGTTCATGAGGCTGGTGCCGAAGTGAGGGACGAGATTTCTTGAGGCGCTGGCCTCGTCCTGCCCGGTGTTATAGATATTTCAAGATCACCCTCGTTCACGGAGTCTATGTTCGATGAAGTTCGGGCGATGAGGGAGCGATCCAATGAAGGGATTCATGTAGCGGATGATCCCCTCCGATGCTTCTTTGATGGTGTAGACTCAACCACCCTGGAAGACTTTACCAGGTTGGGTGACTTAGAGATTTCGAGAAAACGTCCATACTCGGAGGTCGATGGGCCGAACTCGAGCTCTAGCTCGGGGTTGATCAATCGGTTCCCCGCTCTGAGTATGGATCTTGGCCGGAAACGATCAGTTGTTATCACCGTCCTAGAGGATACTCAGGTTTTTTCTTCCCCTGTCGGGGTAGCTAGCTACCTCCGGTGCCTGGTAATTGAAGAAGAACATGCAAAAATGAATGAGGTGGATGCGTCATGCTTGTTCAACGAAGCACAACAGGCGTTGAACCGGGTAAGATGTTATCACACTCTTTTATCTTAGAATTTGGGTTTTTGATGGCTCTAGTGCCTTCTCTTTTTCACATTTTGCAGGCCTCGGTGCTCCATCATGACACCTTTCTCCGGTACCGGGATGAACTTAGCCAACTCGAGGCCTAGGTCAAAGATCTTGCTGAGAAGAGGGATATGTATAAGCTTCTCAGCGAGTAACGTGAAGAGGAAGTCAAGAATGTCCAGGCTGAGTTGGATACGGCTTAGAAAGAACATGCCGACCTGGTGGAACAGGTAAAGATCTTTGAAGTTAGTGACGACGAGTTATGCATGGCGACAAATGGTCAAAACCCTCAGGTCCAATAGAAGGTCGATTGGGTCGACCAGCTTTGAGTCGAAATGGACAAGGTCAAGGCCATGACCGAGGAGTGGAAGGGCAAAATAGTCCGATTGGCTTCGAAAAAGGAGACTGCTTGGGAGTAGCTGGCTTCGGCGGAAGTCCAACTTCGAGCGGCGAGGGAGAAAACTGAGGCCCTTTCCTAAAATATCGAAGACCTCCAGTCTCAACAAGGCTCGACTATTGTTGAACGGGATACCCTTGCCGAGCAGCTTAAAGCAGCCAACTCAGTGGCGAAAATAACCAGGGCCGATGCTGAAGAGATGATGGCCCAGTACAAAGCTAGCGCTGAGGCAGCCCAGGACCGCCTGAAAGTTATTGTCGATTACGTGAAGTGGAAATCCTGTAGGGAGGTTCTCGATAAAGTTCATGCCCGGGGTTTAATTCAACTTATCGGCCGAGATCAAAAACTTTAAGAGGCACGAGGCCAAGAAGTTGGCATATCCCGAGGACGAGGAAGGCTCTGAGGGTTCCATCAGCTCCGAGGGCGGAGAAGACCCCAATGGTCCCGGTGACGAGGCGGGCTCCGGCGAAGAACATGCTTAGTTGCCTTGTAGATTTTTCTTTACTTTTGTATTTTTGTATATTTTGTTGAGTCTGTTTGGCCTTTGTAAAGATCTTTATATATATACAAGGCTTTTCCTTTTTTCCTTTAGCAATTTTCAAGTTTATTTCTTTTGGATTTTTCTTTACGATTGCAAAGATTTCAAATGCCTTAGCACATAGTAATAAGGTCTTGTTCGGAGGTTCGAACAAGGCTTGTTCTCGATGTGATTTTGTTTAGAACTTATGGGGGCTTGGTATGATCGGAAGCTTTCCCCAAAGTGCTTACTTAGAAGTTTTTAGATTATAATTTTGCCGAGGGTAGCCTTTGAACCGATTTGGAAATTTTGAAGGCCTTATGTTTTGGTTATGGGTTTCGGACGTCTGCGAGCCGTTTCTAGGATGGCCGTAGCCTTTTAAATTTGGATATTTCCCAATAGGCTTATTACCCCAGGCTTCGATACCCGAGCCATCCAGTCTTGCCCAGGACGAAAGTCCCCGAATGGGGAGTGGCCGCAGCCTTTAAAGTTTGGGCACTACCTAATAGGTTTTTGTGCCCCCGGGCTTTGACAGCCCGAGCCGTCCGAGTTTGCCTTGGACGACAGTCCCCGAATGGGGTGATCTCTTCGATCCGGATAGAGGTGGCCCTTGGGCCCGATGTCCTTAAGGAACAAAATATAGTAGTTTTTGAGAGACAAAATATGTATCTGCAAGGTAGAAACTTTCTTTCATTTCTGTGCGCAACATACAAGATTGCAAATGTGTACAAGCTTTGTGTTATGGCTTAAGTGGTCTATGTGGGCACTGTTCATTTGACCGTTTGGACCTTACAATAAATCCTATCCACCAAGCCCAAACTGTTCGAGCACAAAGTTTCCTTCCTTGCTAAAATCATTATCAAGGGTGATGGACCCCAATATTTGAGGCTGATCGTAGAGGGGGTTCGGATACTGTTGATGTGACCCTCAACTCCGGTTCATAGCCGGTCTTCAATTCTAAGTTAGCACGATCTATTGTTGCCTCGTTAAAAACCTTGCCGGAAACCCATTTGGGACAAAATCAGCTCAAAGGAAAAATAGTGCAACGCGTACTTCAGGCCTAATAACCGTATCATTCTTTGGTTGTTGCCTGCAAGTGTTAGTTCAATTCGTAATATATGTAAAGAAAAGAATGAATGGGGTCGTACCTTAGCAGTAGTACCATTTTATGTGGGTCACGTTCTAGTTGTTTGGTAGTCGCTCACCATTCCCTGCTTCGAGTTTGTATGATCCCTTGCCGGTGATCTCGATAATTCTATATGGACCTTCCCAATTCGGTCCCAGCTTGCCTTCATTCAGGTTCCGGGTATTTAGTGTCACTTTTCTTAATACCAAGCCCCCGATATTGAAGTGTCGGAGGTTGGCTCTCCGGTTGTATTACCTTTCGATACGTTGTTTTTGGGCGGCCTCGTGCCTCTCGTCCAACAGTTTCAGGCTCAAGATCATAGCCTCATCGTTTGACTCTTCGGTCGCATATCGAAACCTAAGACTCGGTTCCCCTACATCGACCGGTCTTAGCGCTTCAGCATCATAGACCAACGAGAATGGGGTAGCCTCGGTACTAGATTTTGAGGTCGTTCGATATGCCCACAGGACTTCGGGCAAAATTCCTTTCCATTTACCTTTGGCGTCGGACAACCTCTTCTTAAGATTTTGGAGTATGGTTTTGTTCGTAGACTTTGCCTGCTCGTTCCCACTAGGGCGGTAGGGATCCTTTTGATCTTATGGTCCTCGAAAAATTTACTCACTTTACTACCGATGAACTGCTTGCCATTGTCGCACACGATCTCGGTCGACATTCTGAACCGACATATTATGTGGTCCCAAATGAAGTTAATAACTTCTTTCTCCCTGAATTTCTCAAATGCCTGGTCTTCCACCCATTTAGAAAAATAGTCAATCATAAATAATATAAATTAAACCTTACCGGGTGCCCATGGCAGGGGGCCAACGATGTCCATTCTCCATTTCATGAATGGCCAGGGTAACAAGACTGAATGTAGAAGCTCCACGAGCTGATGAATCATCGGTAAATGTCTCTGACATCCATCCCATTTTCGCACGAACTTCTTTGCATCTTTTTCCATGTCGATCCAGTAGTATCTGACTCTGATTATCTTACGAACCAACAATTAGGCAATCGAATGATTCCCGCAGGTGCCTTCGTAAACTTCCCTCAAAACATACTCGATATCTCCCGGTCCCAGACATATGGCCAGTGGGCCATCGAACGTTCTCCAAAATAGGGTGTTGTCTTCGGACAAGCTGAACCTAGCCGCCTTCGTGCACAGAGCTCTCGATTCTTTTGGATCCGAGGGCAGTTTTCCGGTCTTCAGGTAATCTATCTACTTATTTCTCTAGTCCCAGGTTAAGCTTGTCGAGTTTATCTTGGCGTGGCCTTCTTCCACTACCGATTTCATGAGTTGTACGACTGTTACATAGTTGAATTCATCGTCATCAACCGATGATCCTAAGTTGGCAAGGGCATCTACTTCATTGTTTTGATCTCGAGGTACATGTTGCAAAGTCTATTCCTTGAACCGATGTAACATCACCTGTAGTTTATCCAAGTACCTTCGCATTCGTTCCTCTTTGACTTCGAACATTTCATTAACTTGGTTCACCACAAGGAGGGAATCGCACTTAGCTTCAATCACCTCGTCCCCCAGGCTTTTAGCCAGTTCGAGACCTGAAATCATGGCCTCATACTTGGCCTTGTTGTTAGTCAATTTTACAGTTTTAATAGATTGCCTAACCACATTACCCGTCGGTGGATTCAACACGATGCTAAGTTCGGATCCCTTTGCGTTCGAGGCACCATCCGTAAAGAGGGTACCGATTTCGGAGGAGGTCCCCCAGTTCAACAACAACTCCTTTTCGACCTCGGGTATTAGGGCTGGCGTGAAGTCGACCAAAAAGTCTGCCAAAATTTGAGATTTAATGGAGGTTCGGGGTCGATATTTGATATTGTACCCACTGATTTCCACGTCCTATTTGGCCAATCGTCCCGAGAGTTTGGGGCTTATGCATTATGTTCCTCAACAGGTAAGTAGTCACGACACATATGGGATGACATTGAAAATACGGTTTTAACTTCCTAGAGGCGCTTAGCAAAGCGCGCGCCAAAATTTCATGTGAGGATACCTAGTTTCGGTCTCGCATAGAGTCCTGCTAACATAGTAGATAGGAAATTGCGTACCTTCTTCTTCCTGGACTAGGACTCCACTTACCGCTATCTCGGATACCGTTAAGTACAGGTACAATTGTTCATCTGCCTTCAGAGTATGAAGCAAAGGCGGGCTCTAAAGGTACCGCTTGAGTTCTTCCAAGGCTTGTTGACACTCTGAGGTCCATGAGAAATTCTTCTTCTTCTTCAATAACAAGAAGAACTGATGGCTCTTGTCAGTAGACCTTGAAATGAATCGGCCCAAAGCGGCTATGCGCCCGGTTAACCTTTGAACGACCTTGACATTGTCCACCATGGTAATGTCCTCTATGGCCTTGATTTTATCGGGGTTGATCTTGATTCCCCGGTTAGACATCATAAATCCGAGAAATTTCCCGAACCCGACTTCGAATGCGCATTTCTCCGGGTTCAGCTTCATATTGTATTTCTTCAATATGTTGAAGGTTTCCTGTAATTGTTTCAAATGGTCATCTGCTCGCAGGGATATAATTAACATATCATCAATGTAAACCTCCATTGATTTTCCTATTTGTTCTTCGAACATCCGATTTACTAGGTGTTGGTAAGTGGCACCAATGTTTTTAGTCTGGATGGCATCACGTTATAGCAGTAGGTGTCGTACTTAGTGATGAAGGACATTTTTTCCTGGTCACCCGGGTCCATCCTAATTTGGTTGTACCCGAAATATGCATCGAGAAAATTGAGGATCTCGTGCCCGGGCTTTGCATCGATCATGCGATCTTGGGCAGAAGGAAAGAGTCCTTGGGGCATGACTTATTCAAGTCTTTGTAATCTACACACATTCTTAATTTATTCCTCTTTTTAGGGACTACCACTACGTTTTCTAACCAATCCGGGTACTTAACCTCCCGAATGGACCCTATTTTAAGGAGTTTAGATATCTCGTCTTTGATGAATGCATGCTTGACTTCGAACTGAGGCCTCTTTTTCTATTTGACCGGGTGGAACTTCAGATTTAGGATCATCTTGTGAGTAGTTATTTCCGATGGGATCCTTGTCATGTCGAGGTGGGACCAAGAAAAACAATCTATGTTAGCAATAAGAAATTTAATGAGTTTTTTCATTAGCTCGGGATTTAACTCCGTGTGCAGGTACACCTTACGATCAGGCAGGTGCTCGATCAATATGACTTGCTCGAGTTCTTCGACCGTTTATTTGGTGGCTTCGGAATCGTCGGGGACTATGAAGGACCTGGGAACTCCGTAGTCGTCATCCTCACCCATCCCCTGCTTCTGTGGTACGGTCGAAGCCGATGTTGGTGATTGCTATTTGGTTTCTACCTCGGCGACCGAATTCGAATCCTTTGGTGTCGAAAGTGCGGATATAGGGACCACCTCGTCGACTGCGAACATCTCCTTTGAGGCCGGTTGTTCTCTGTAATTGTTTTAATCCCTCATGGCATTGGGAATTTTAACACCTCTTGTAGTGTCGAGGGCACTGCCCTCATGTTGTGAATCCACGGCCTCCCGAATAGAGCGTTTTATCTCATATCTCCTTCGATCACGTAGAACTTTGCTTCCTGAATTATTCTGTCGGTGTTCACCGGTAGTGTTATCTCCCCTTTAGTGGTCTCACATGCCATATTGAATTCATTTAGAACTCGGACTGCAGGCACAATTTGGTCTTGTAGACCCAGTTGCTCTATGACTCTCGATCAGTGCATGGTTGTATGGCTGCACGATGCCTTCAGCGTCCTCGTCGTTGAAAGATAATGTTCCTTCTGGCACGTAATCGCGAGTCTTGGACCCTTTGGTGCGCTTTAACATAGGCACCTGGGGGACGTCGACCCCACCGATGATCATGTCAATGGCGTGCTGAGGTTCCTCCTGCTCGATCTGCATATTAGAGTCCCTATTCCTAACATGGTTTTTGGCTCGATCACTCAGGAACTCTCGGATATGTCCGTTGTTGAATAACCGGACTACTTCCTCTCTCAATTATCGGCAATCTTCCTTTTTGTGGCTGTGAGTGACGTGATACTTACATATTAGGTTGGGGTCCCTTTGGGCTGGATCGGACTGTAGAAGTTGAGGCCACTTGGTGTCTGTGATGTGTCCGATGGAAGATACGATGGCAGCAGCATCGACGCTGAAGTTGTACTCCGATAACTTTGGCGCTTTATTAGGCTCGATGGGCCTGTCGAAATCGCTTTTTCTCATGAGTCCTTGGTTATTTTGACCTCGATCGCTTCTCATTTCTCTTCTCGTTTCTCTTCTCACAAGGTTTCGTCCAGACCCATTACTTCTTCGTTCCCCATTGTATGGTTGATACTGATCCCTATTTGATCTCGGTTCATGATCAATGTCCCTCTTGGGTCTGTCGATAGCTCTGACGGGATAAACAGACCCGAAAGGGGCCCCAAGCTGATCATCTTCGACCCTAATTTTTGGTTGATACCGGTTATGTACGTCGGCCCAAGTTACAGCCTGGTATTCTACTAGATTTTGCTTCAACTGTTGTGAAGCCAATGAGCTTCAAGTATTGAGTCCTTGGGTGAAGGCCTGAACGACCCAATAGTCCGCGACCGGAGGCAAGTTCATTCGCTCCATTTGAAACCGGGACACGAATTCCCTGAGCATCTCATTATCTCTCTGTTTCACTTTGAAAAGGTCTGACTTCCTGGTCTCGACCTTGATGGCCCCGGCGTGTGCTTTCACGAAGAAGTCTACAAGCATAGCAAACAAGTCAATAGAATTAGGGGGTAAGTTGTGATACCATATCATATCTCCCTTCGACAAAGTTTCCCCGAATATTTTCAGCAGGATAAACTCGATCTCATCATCCTCTAAGTCGTTCCCTTTGATGGCGCACGTGTAGGAGGTCACATGCTCATTTTGGTTGGTTGTTCCATTGTACTTAGGAATCTCGGGCACGTGGAACTTCTTCGGGATTGGCTTTGGAGCTGCGCTTGGAGGAAAAGGTTTTTGAACAAACTTCTTGGAATCCAGGCTCTTCAATATCGATGGTGCTCCTGGGATTTAGTCGACCGTGGAATTGTAGGTTTTTACCTTTTTGTCATTAGCTTCGATTTTCTTTTCTCCCGATTCTACCCATTTTCTCAGTTGCTCGAGCATTTTTATGATCTTGGGGTTAGTTCTGGGTTCGACATTACTCGGCCTCTCCGTGACTAGTTCGTTTCTGCGACCGATTTCCCGGGGTGGCTCGGGCTCAACCCTGTTGGGGGCGCGGCTCTGGTTCTGCGGCTGGGCTATCACTGCCTGTTGAGCCTGCAGCATTTCGAAGATCACTCGCAAGTTGATCCCATCTCCTTCATCATCATGTGTATTTTGGGCTACCGATCGGACTCCCCCGCGGACTCTGTTCTCAGGATCGGTAGGCAAATTCATATTGATGGTTGCATGTGAGTTAGCGTCGATTGGGTCCGCGGCCGGAACTCCGTTGGGATTGACATGGGACACCTCGTTACTGGGTACTATATCGTTGTTCTCGCCATGATGACCAGACTCAGCATCTACGTTTAGAGGGGCAGATTGGGAGTTCGACATTTTAAACTTTGACCTGAAATTAAAGACACTCCAAAGAACAAGTGTAAAATAGGGTGTGTTATGGAAATTTGTATCAAACTGCCACTATTATCCTTAGCCTCACGGTGGGCACCAAACTATTTACCCTAAAAAATGGATAACAATTAAATTTGTAAGTGATTTTAAGGATACGTGGATTCATTCGATACAAACGATAAATTGCGCTAGATTAAACAAATAAAGATATAGTAAGTTCAAACCACGTGAGGAGGATAATTCCAGCCTTGATGAAATCCACCCTCGATCCGGACTCATAATGGGCAGCACTAATGAACGAGAATAAGAGCTTTCGGTAATAGTAAAAATATTAGTATATTGCTTTGGTATGCGTGTGTTATTATGTGTTCAATGAATAATCAGACTCCCCTTTATATAGTAGGGAATTTTTACCCAAATTATAATTTTATAGAGGGTAAAAAATCTTTTGTTTAACTTATCACCGGTTCTCCATCGATACGTGCCGAGATCCACGTCGTGATATCCAGCAGGCCGCGGATATTACGGCCTTCTGTTGGTCGTGCTTGGTTGTCGGACAACGTTCTCTGAAGTTCTTTGGGATTTTGACCGATCCCGGATCATGACCCCGATATTCTCGAGGGTGGGCGTGCCCCCGGACTCTGACTCGATGAGACCCTTGCCTCGATTCCGGTCCCTTGTCATTATGTCTCTAGCTCGGTTTATCTTATCGGAAGCCGAGGTGTACCATGAGCTCGATTTTACCCGTATACACCTTGTTACTAAGCAAGTTTTATTTTTTATTTTTTAAGCACTACTTCATTTATTTGTGTGGCATATTTGACCCAAAAAACGAAGGTTATGTTTTAAGAAAGAAAATGAAGAAACATTTTGATTTATAAGTTAAAAACACATGAAGTACTACAATTATGAATTATCATAGGAGTAGCATCCACAACAAACATTATTAACCTCTGTAGTCTGTACTAAGCATATATATATATATATATATATAACCTTTGTAAGATTGTGTCTTTAAGGATAAAAGCAGACATGTAAAGATTAAATATGTTACGAAATATAGAAAAGTGAAAGAGAGGACCGTCAACCAAAATGAGACGAGAGAATATGGTAAATACTTATAGTATCGGTATTTACATCAAACCAAGCAATTTAATTTTAGCAATTTAATTAAGAATACATATGAATATACTACTTATCATTTAGCCATGATAAAGTAAAAAATATGAGTGTGAAATATACATTTTGCATTCATTCGTTTAGTGTAATTAAAATATGTACATGGTGGAAGGTGGATAAATCCCACTTTGAGCTTTAGCTTTAGTCCAAATGTCCAATCCCCTGTTTTTAAGAGCTACAATTTTGTTACTGACTTGCCCAAAATCAGCTCACAATAAGTTACTACTTACATAAGAGTAGTAAAGTACTGCCAACTCCATTGTAGGATTAGTCGTCATGTATCCTTGTCTTTAAGCCAGAAAAAAAAAAAAGACCATTCAAAAAGCACACAACAAGATTTTCCTCTCGTTCTAACTTGTACACACATTATCTTAAAATTAATAAGTGTAAACGCTAAGTATGGTTTTTAATATACTAATCTCAAGGTCAACATTCCTCTTTCTTACTACAAAAACTGCTACAATTAGATAGACGAACCAAATGTCTTACCTATAGTCGATAATATGACAACTGGAAGTTGTGTTTGACCAAAATTAACCTAGTAGAAAATTAATGATACTTTTAGTTGATTGAAAAAAAAAGGTTTTAATTAAACAGTTGCTATTAAGTAAGAGAGAACTGGAGCACATGATTGTTTAACCATCCCTTCCTCCCACAATCCTAAAGGGATCGAACTTAAGGTGGAGTTTGCGTCAAAAAATTTAAAACTTGTTTTGCAATTTTCTTTTTAAAAAGAACTGTGTTTCAAGTAAAAGTGTAATATTTTTTGTTGAAAAATAGTTTTTTTTCCTTAAAGTTCGCTATATATTATGAAATTTGAAAGTTGAAAAACATTCTCAAAGTTTTTATTCTGAAATTTGAAAATTGTGAAAAATATATAAAAGTAGAATAGAGTCAAACATTTTTAGGTGTTTCAATGAGGAAATTGAGAATGTATACAAATTGAAAAAACTAGAGTAGTGCATGCCCGTTAACTAGAGTAGTGCATGCCCGTATACAAATATAAAAAGTAGAATAGAGTCAAACATGTCTTACCATGAATGTTAACAAACAATTAATCTTCAATATTTTAACTTCAAGTGAAATATAAAACACAGATCTAAAAGTATGTTTTAGATGAAATTTTTATTTTCATAAAAAAAATTCAACTTTCCCATACCCAAAAAAATCCAACTTTCCAATTTTTTGTTTAAATGATGTTCATGTTCTTTTTGTTTCAGCGGACCCAGGAATTTAATATGACGGGGACACAATATTCTGTTTAATTAGTGCCCCTAAAGGGTTTTAACGTTAAGGGTGTCAAGTAATATAAATTAATTATTTTAAAAATATATATATAAAATTTTAGTTGAAACTTACGGGATATGATGACCCATCAACCTAAGCCACAAGTCCGCCTCTGCTCGTGATCGATACCCATATTGAATTCGATTAAAATCTAATCCACACCGAAAAACCTTATATTATGAAGTAAAACGATTTCTAACCTAAGCAACTCCATAACCAGAATTCAAACTCATGTTCAAAATGTTTTGTCGGCTTCACTTCAAATATGTTGATTTTTCAACGAACTTCTTCATTATTGTTTGAGTTGCAACATGAGACGAGAGCATTTAAACATGTCAATTATAGCACGTGGGTATGGGTCCAACGTTGGAGACAAGCAGCAGCTGCCACTTCAGCGCACACATTGAATTGGGTGGGGTCCAGTCAGCAAAAAGTGAAATGAAAAGCTCAACTTGCAATCTAAAGTCTAAACAAACGGGGAACATCCATGCCAACCTGTTCAGTTCTTATTGATCGCCACGTGTCAACTGATTTCAGCATCTCCTTTGTAGTCCGTATACCAGGGGTGTGCTCCACTAGAATCTTTCTTCTCGTGGCTATCGTTTGCTGATCCAAAAGGAGATGTCTTTTACCGACACCTGTCTTGATTTTTGTTTACAGATAAGATTGGGACCACTGTATCTTTTTCTCTTATCTTGTTATGCTCTTTTGATATTTTTATAATTTTGTTTTTCTACTTTGGATTTTGTAAACTAGTGCTTCCACTTTCCGTTATCTCAAAACAAGGCTTACCATTGACTTCGGTTGCCAAAAGAAAAAGATGGCACAAGCAATTTGTTCCCACAACAGACCTTCCAAAGTTAAAGTGTTTGGCAATCTTTTAGAAAAATATTTTGGAGTAGATAAGAAGTAGTTTTTGATAAGGAAAAAAAAAATATTTTCCCCAAAAGTACTAATACACTTAAAATTAATTTTTAAAAACTTGATCAAACACTAATTACTAATTACTATTTAAAAGTGATTTTCAAATTAGCTAGTCAAACACAAATTATTTCTCACAAAAAAATATTCTTTTAAAAATATTTTTGAGAAAATCACTTTTAAAAATAAGCTGATTTTAGAAACTTGGCCAAACATGCTATAAGATTTGGACTTATATTAGTTCATTTTTCAGCTTATATTGTGGGAAGCGTAGCTGTGTCGAATATCCAATAATTTGTTAATTAATACCGACTAAATCACAGATACCAATAATTATTTATAGTGGTTTCAACCACTTTTTTAAAAGGTATTTTCGGGACGAGCTCCGGGACGAGTCGTACCAAAGACGCCCTGTGGAGATGGTGTGGAGCGAAAGTCTCAAGAGGCGTATGCCCAACAATTTGGGGAGTACGCCGGGGCGTACGCCCGTGCGTTTGAGATGCGTTTTCTTTAGTGAGCAGTAAGCCCCAAAGACTTTTTCAAATTAAAATAAATTTTGTTGAATAGGTCCTTCATATAATACCCAAATTCTCAAAAGTCAGTTTGGTAATTACTCAAAGGTTTAAAAAGGATCTCAAATGTATTAAATTTAAAAGTCAAAACCTTTTTTTATTGATCGAAGCCCTAATTCATGGTCTTTCCCAATTTTTTATCTTGTCCGTTAATTTGTTAATATCTCCCAAAAGTAATGAATATTTAATTTTTTTTTACAAATACAAAGAGAACTACATTCTCCTTCACAGCAGCAAGTTCAAAGTTCAAATTGCAGATTAATCATCCTTTTTGTTCATCCATATAGAAAACTTTATTCTTTTAGAATCAAATAACTTGTGCTTGTAAGTAGCGTATAATAGATTATTTTTATTAGTTTTTTGTGGGGATGGAGCACACACCCACACACACACACACACACACATATATATATATATATATATATATATATATATATATATATATATATATATATGTATATGTCACATATTTATAGTTTTCTTCAATTTTTATATAATTTTACCTGTTTATAAATATTTACTGTCATTATATTATTTTATAAAATATTAAAAATTAAATACATATGGGGCTTACGTCCCGTGCTTCGGAGCTAGAGGCATATGTAAAACGTCTCGCCTTACGCCCACGCCTTTTAAAACACTGATTTCAACTTGTAATAAGTTTGAAACTCTCCTTAATGGATATCGAAATTACTACAAAATGTATTGAATTGGTAAGAAATGGAAAAAGAGAAACCGTTTAAAGTAAGCTTGCCCTAGACGAAAATCAAAAGATAAATAGTTGAATGTGTTCATACGGGAAACCATCCAGAGATTCATTTCAAGAAAACACACATTTGTTTTAATACTTGGTGAATGATGCCACTTAACTCCGCTAATTAATTACTATACCAAACAAAATTTATAATCAAAATTCAAAACACATTCCAATCATTAGGCTTTATTAATAATTAATTCTTCATTGTGTTGTGCCTAGCTTGCACTGCTAAAATTCGACAAAAATCGACCACGATCGACTGACCAATTTTGGTCGATTTTCTTTAGCGCAAAAATACGGGAAACTATTTTTGAATCCCGCGAAATTTATTTTTCAAGAAACCGACCAACTTTGGTCGGTTTTTCATTTAAAATAAATTAAAATTAATATTAAAAAAATCGACCGAAATCAGTCAGTTAATTCGACCGGTCATTTAAAAAAATCGACCGAATTCGGTCGGTAATTTTATTTTTTAATAAAAGAGACCAACTTTGGTCGGTTATTTTCGTGCGAAAATACAATTAAAGAATATAAATGAAATAAAAGACAATCTTAAAACAAAATGTACCAATGATCTAGTGGTAGAATAGTATCCTGCCACTGTACAAACCCCGGTTTGATTCCCAGATGGTGCATTTTTTAATTACATAATTAAAATACCGACCAACTTTGGTAAGTTTTTTCGGCAATTTGTTTTTTTGAATTTAATTGACCGACCAAAGTTGGTATGAAATTACCAACCAACTTTGGTCGGTATGCCCTTCCGACCTTCAAAATACCGACCACATATTAATGGTCGCGTTTTGGACGGTTATTGGCCATTACCGACCAACTTTGGTCGGTTCTTATGGACTTTTTTTCTGAATTTCTAGTAGTATTGTTTACTAGGTGTCACGCTTCCTTTTTCCGTGAGGATAATGGAGTTTTTTCAATTTAAGTGACATTATTCGAAATGAGATTATTTATTTAATTTTTCAGAGTCGCCACTTGGAGTAATTTATGGTGTCCCAAGTCACCGGTTTATTTTAAATCCCAAATCGATAAAATTTAACTTTATTTATGGTCTGCGAACACAGAAGACAGGGTAAGGAATTCTGTTAACCCGGTAGAAGGTGTGAGGCACTCCCGGATTCCGTGGTTTTAGCACGGTCGCTTAACAATTAATACTTGGACTAATTATCTGATTCATTACATGTTTAAAGCCTATTGTGCATTTTACCTTTTGACCACTTTTAATTATTTACTTCGCCGCTTGTAGTATTTATGAAATTTATTTGAACAAGCTACGATGTCGTACACTTGTCGTTTTGGTACACATTGCAAACCGCGCCACGTGAAACGCATCCGTGATTTACAACATGTTTATTTTTATCATTATTTGAAGTTATGGTCAAGTCGCGTGAAACGCGCACTTGAATTGAGGTTTACATATCATAACTATGCCACGGGAACCGTACCCACAGTCACGATGATTTATTATTAATCGCGCCTAAAGCAAGCTACGATGTTCGAATATTATTCAACTAATTTTGAGATTATTGTAAGGTCATGAGGTATGGATATTGTTGTGGAGGAAATAAAATAACTTAATTATGAAAAAATTAGCTAGCTTGTGACTGTTTATTTGTTTTTGGTCCTGGGTAATAATTAACCCATAAATACGCCGGAAAAATCCAATTAAAGTCTTACACCAATCATGGCCCAACCTAATCTCTTATAATTTTACTGCTAATCAATATTTGAAACTAGACTAAATTTATAGTAGGAATAGATAGATACGGGTAGAAGCAATTTAGTCACTAAGATAAGAGATCAAAATGAAACTAAAGCATGCTAAAATGGAAAGTCATTGCTTCATTGAATAAACAAGAAAAGTAACGAATTACTACATATTCATCAATAAGATTAACCATATGAACTACAAAAAAGGACAATAAATTAATCTTAACAAATACTCAACATGAGAACAAATTAATCTTAGCACACTCGGATACAAACTTGACCATATCATACTCAAGGTTAAATTAAAACAGAGTGACCCAGAACATTAATGAAAAAAATAGAAAGAGAAGTGAACTTTTGTATTAATGATTGTGGATTTAAATTACAACCACTCAATGATCAGATAGCTCTCAACTGAACCATTCGGACAGCGGAAAACGCGAGCGAAAAATCTCAACTTGCAACCTCAATCGACCTTGCAAAACCGACGATTTAGAGGCTATATTTGGAACTTTTATTTTGGTTTAATGATGTCTCAAATGTGGTCAAGGGCTTGTGGCTTTGGGGGTGGTGAAACGGGTGATTTTGTTTCGAAAGAATGACATGAATAAAATTTTTCTTAGCGTAAAAGAAGCAAAAATATTTTTTCTCCAAATCCCTCCCCTCTCTTTTTTCTTTTCTCTCCTCCCTCTTCTTTTTCCCCCTCACATTTCTCTTCTATTTATAGAAAAAATTTCGTATTGTTTTCAAATTCTTTTTTATTTTATTATTTTATTATTTTTTTAATTAAAAAACAATCCCACTTCCTATTTTCTTATTCTTTTTAAAAAAAAAAATAATTCCCCACTTTCCTTTACTTTTATTTTTTAATTTATCACTTTTTTACTTTTATTATATTTAAATTTCCATTTTGTTTACTTTTGTTTTATTTCCCACTTATTTTACTTTCTTTTTTTTAATTTTCACTTTTTACTTCTTCTTTGTTATTTTATTTAAATTTTCAGCTACATTTACTTTTATTTTTTAATTTATCACTTTTTTACTTTTATTATATTTAAATTTCCATTTTGTTTACTTTTGTTTTATTTCCCACTTATTTTACTTTCTTTTTTTTAATTTTCACTTTTTACTTCTTCTTTGTTATTTTATTTAAATTTTCAGCTACATTTACTTTTATTTTTTTTAATTTCAACTTTCTTTTACTTTTTATTTTTTTAAATTTCCACATTCTTTTACTTGTATTGTTCTAATTTTTCACTTTCTTTTACTTTTTTTATTAAACAATTTTCACTTACTTTTACTTTTACTTTTTAATTTTATATTTCTACTTTTCCTATTTTTTAATTCTCATCCGAAATTGTAAAAATTAATTAAGTAATTTTATTTTTTTAATTCATTTTATCAAAAAAAAAAGATAAAATAAAACTAAAAATAATACTAATATTAATAGTTGACCTTTTAAATTATTATTAATTTTTAACCTATATAAAAAAATGTAAAAAAGCTAAAAAAACATATATCTTAAATTTCTGAAAATATTTACATAATAGAAGGTGATAAAAATTCAAATATAGTCAAAACTTAGGTGCTCACAGCTGCCCCTCTTAGCTTGGAAACAAGAAGTATTTTCAGGAAAAGACTAGGTGAGCCATGTGACTAATTTTTGACCAAACCATTATTCAAAAGGAAAAGAAATAAAAGATAGGGTGCAACCGAGTTCTAGTTTTGGACAGCCTACATATCCCGGGTTATAGGGGAATCAGTTCGCGTGTAGTTCAAGGAGAATGGTGGAATGATGAGTTGAGGAGTCAGGTGAGGTTCCGTCGAGGCTCCGGTCCGCTATCCTGCTATTATATCAAAATAAAAAAAAAGGTAAACAAGCCTATCAGTTATGAGTTACAAGATTCCTATCTATAAGTCTTCTCAAGCTTGATCTTGAGTCTTGACTGGTTCTTCATGCAGACCCTGATTTAAACCTTGATACTCACTGGCTGTAGATTCCACTTCATTGTTCTATAGCTTCTTCTAATCAAAACGAGACTCCAATGCTCGTGGCTTCAGTCATGTTTTGAGCATTCCACATCTTTTCAACTGCTTTTGCATTTTGGATTCACTTATTTTTTCTTTTCTTTTATTCTGAATTGAGACTTCTTTATTTGGTCATCTCGAACCCTGCGCCTCGAGATAAAACCTACTCAGACACAAAAACAAACAAACGAACGAAAATTTTCTGCCACAGTTTGCATTGGGAAAGTTTCGTGTGTTATTGTAACAAAATTCTAAATTACTTCTTTATTGAAAGCAATAAAAGGTCGGGAGTGGTATACCCCGAAAAAGTCATTTTTTATGGTGTTCCTTTATTGTCAAAAGTATGTCTCAACTGAGGATAGGGGTACCTTATGTTCGGAAAATGTAGACAAGGAATGAGATACCCTATATCGGCAAATATATCAGGGAGTGGTGTACCCTGCATTTAAGATCAAATCAACCAGGGAGTGAATACTCTATGTTGGAAAGAAGGCTAGGGAGTGGAGACCCTATGTCTAAAATAAAATCAACCAGGGAGTGGAGACCCTAAGTTGGAAAAGAAGATTAGGGAGTGTAGATGCTATGTCTAAAATAAAACTCATCTAGGGAGTGGAGACCCTATGTCTAAAATAACATCAACTAGAGAGTGTAGACCCTATGTGGGAAAGGAGACTAGGGAATCAAGACCCTAAGTTGGAAAAGCGACTAGGGAGTGGAGACCCTATGTCTAAAATAACATCAACTAGAGAGTGTAGACCCTATGTGGGAAAGGAGACTAGGGAATCAAGACCCTAAGTTGGAAAAGCGACTAGGGAGTGGAGACCCTATGTCTAAAATAACATCAACTAGGGAGTGGAGACCGTATGTTGGAAAAGCGACAAGGGAGTGGAGACCATATGACTAAAATAACATCAACTAGGGAGTGGAGACCCTACGTTGGAAAGGAGCCTAGTGAGTGGAGACCCTATCTCTAAAATAACATCAACTAGGGAATGAAGAGCCTATGTTGGAAAAGCAATTAGGGAATGGAGACCCTATGTCTAAAATAATCAACTAGGGAGTGGAGACCCTATGTTGGAAAAGCGACTAGGGAGTGGATACCCTATGTCTCAAACATCAACTAGGGAGTGGAGACCCTATGTTAGAAAAGCGACTAGGGAGTGGAGACCCTATATTGGAAAAGCGAATAGGGAGTGGAGACCCTATGTCTAAAAATATCAACTACGGAGTGGCGACCCTATGTTGGAAAAGCGACTAGGGAGTGGAGACCCTATGTCTAAAAACATCAACTAGGGAGTGGAGACCTTATGTTGGAAAAACGACTAGGGAGTAGAGACCCTATGTCTAAAACCATCAACTAGGGAGTAGAGACCCTATGTTGGAAAAGCGACTAGGGAGTGGAGACCCTATGTCTAAAATAATTAACTAGGGAGTGGAGACCCTATGTCTAAAATGATCAACTAGGGAGTGGAGACCCTATGTTGGAAAAGCGACTAGGGAGTGGAGAACCTGTCTAAAACGTCAACTAGGGAGTGGAGACCCTATGTTGGAAAAGCGACTAGGGAGTGGAGACCCTATGTTGGAAAAGCGACTAGGGAGTGGAGACTCTATGTCTAAAACATCAACTAGGGAGTGAAGACCGTATGTTGGAAAAGATACTAGGGAGTAGTGACCCCATGTCTAAAATAACATCAACTAGGGAGTGGAGACCGTATGTTGGAAAGGAGACTAGGGAGTGGAGACCCTATGTCTAAAATAACATTAACTAGGGAGTGGAGACCCTATGTCTAAAATAACATTAACTAGGGAGTGGAGACCCTATGTCCAAAAATCATCAACTAGGGAGTGGAGACCCTATATTGAAAAAGTGACTAGGGAGTGGAGATCCTATGTCTAAAATAATCAACTAGAGAGTGGAGACCCTATGCCCAAAATAATCAACTAGGGAGTGGAGACTCTATGTTGGAAAAGCGACTAGGGAGTGGAGACCCTATGTCTAAAACATCAACTAGGGACTGGAGACCCTATGTTGGAAAAGCGACTAGGGAGTAGAGACCCTATGTTGGAAAAGAGACTGGGGAGTGGAGACCCTATGTCTAAAAACATCAACTAGGGAGTGGAGACCCTATGTTGGAAAAGCAGACTAGGGAGTGGAGACCCTACGTCATCAACTAGGGAGTGGAGACCCTATGTTGGAAATAAGACCAGGGAGTGAAGACCCTATGTCTAAAATAATATCAACTAGAGAGTGTAGACCCTATGTTGGAAAAGAGACTAGGGAGTGGAGACCTTATGTCTAAAAATATCAACTAGGGAGTGGAGACCCTATATTGGAAAAACGATTAGGGAGTGGAGACCCTATGTCTAAAAACATCAACTAGGGAGTGGAGACCCTATGTTGGAAAAGCGACTCGGGAGTGGAGACTCTATGTCTAAAATAATCATCAACTAGGGAGTGGAGACCCTATGGTGGAAAATCAGATTAGGGAGTGGAGACCCTATGTCTAAAAACATCAACTAGGGAGTGGAGACCCTATGTTTGAAAAACGACTAGGGAGTGGAGACCCTATGTCTAAAATAATCAACTAGGGAGTGGAGACCCTATGTTGGAAAAGCGACTAGGGAGTGGAGACCCTATGTGTAAAACATCAACTGGGGAGTGGACACCCTATGTTGGAAAAGCGACTAGGGAGTGTAGACCCTATGTCTAAAACATCAACTAGGGAGTGAAGACCCTATGTTGGAAAAGCGACTAGGGAGTAGAGACCCTATGTCTAAAATAATCAACTAGGGATTGGAGACCCTATGTTAGAAAAGAGACTAGGGAGTGGAGACCCTATGTCTAAAATATCAACTAGGGAGTGGAGACCCTATGTCTAAAATATCAACTAGGGAGTGGAGACCCTATGTTGGAAAAGCGACTAGGGACTGGAGACCCTATGTCTAAAATAACATCAACTAGGGAGTGGCGACCCTATGTTAGACAAGAGACTCGGGAGTGGAGACCCTATGTCTAAAAATATCAACTAGGGAGTTTTCACTACCCAAAATACCGCTAAGGCCTCGTGATGGCACCTAGTCTCTAAGACTAGGTAAGCCGATTTTAATTACATTTTTGGAGCCATTTTTTTTAATTAAATAAGTAACCAAAACTAACAACGGAACAAATATGAATGTACAACCCCCAAGATTGGCAGTACTAAGTCACGAACTCTAACTGAATACATGGAATGTTCACGAGGAACGAATATACAATACTGTTTGATTAAAATTAACAGTACAATGAAATGAAAAGACTCCAAGGGACTGCGACGACCAAGAAGCTCTACCTTGAATCCTTACGATCCGGCTTTAGCTCTTCTCCAGTCTGATGTCTCCAATACCTGGCTCTGCACAAAAAATGTGCAGAAGTGTAGTATGAGTACACCACGGTCGGTACCCAGTAAGTATCAAGACTAACCTCAATGGAGTAGAGACGAGGTACAATCAAGACACTCACTTGTCTAATAACATGTGCAATATAATATACAAAATAATAGGAAACAAATAATAATAAGGGCAGGATAAAACAACCAGTAATATGCACAACAAACAACAAGAATACCATTAATATCACTCAACAATTAATAAACACAATTACACCCAATTAAATCAAGTCCTTCAAATAAATGTCTTTAATATGTAATTCTTCCAGATAACTCTCTTTCAAATATAATTTTCTCAAATAATTATTTTTCAAATATAATTCTTTCAATAAAGCTTTTCAAATATAATTTTCTCAAATAGATATCTTTCAAATACAATTCTTTCATATAATACTTTCTAAGTAAAAATCCTTCTAAATAAATATTTTGAATATAATTCTTTCAATTAAAAAGTCACCATGTGACACCTCATTTCATAATCATAAAAATACGGGTCTTGACTCTTTTTCATATTTCCACGGCACCTCGTGCCCATAATTAAATCATCATATTTCCCCGGCACCTCGTGTCCTCATTTCATGTTACAACTGCACGGACAATTCACGTGCCGATTATCATTATCATTTCATCACAGCACCTCGTGCCCACATTTCATATCACAACTGCATGGACAATTCACGTGGAAAATATTCTCATTATTTACTCACGACACCTCGTGCTCACATTTTATTTTATAAACCGCCTGGCAATAGCCACAGGCTCTCAATTTCAACATAAATCAGA
>AWOL01S0047223.1:9466-22285 GCA_000715115.1 Nicotiana otophora
AACAACATGAGCTTGAAAGTAGTGCTTCAACTTTTGAATTAAGAAGACTAGCGCCAAACACAACTTTTCAATTAGCGAATAATTCAGCTAGTTTGGTGTCATCCTGCTCAAGTAGTAAAGAGAGTTTTCTTTCCCCTCACTATTTTCTTGGACCAACAACGCTTCAATAGACCTTTCTTGTGGTGAGATATATAGTATCAATGAATTTCCAAGTATAGGGGCTGCTAAAACCAGAGGCGTCATCAAGTAGGATTTAATGCTCTCAAAGGCATTGCTACACTCTTGGTCCCATTGAAAGGGACACCTTTCTTCATAAGGCGACTGAATGGTTGGCACCTCCCAGCTATGTTTGAAATGAATCTCCTAAGGTACTCTAAATTTTCTTGCAGACTTTTTAATTCGTGAATATCACGAGGCTCAGGCATTTTCAAGATTGCATCTACTTTGTCTTGATCAATTTCAATCCGTCGATGTCGGACAATGAAACCTAGGAAATTTTCGGAATAACTCCAAACGCGCATTTCAATGGATTCAGCCTAAGTTGGTACCTACGAAGCAACTCAAACACAATTCTCAAGTCTTTCAAGTGGTCGCCCTCTTTCTTGATTTTACCACCAAGTCGTCCATATAGCATTCGACATTTTTGTGGAGAAGGTAGTCAAAACTATTCTGCATAGCCCTTGATACGTAGCACCAACATTCTTCAAGCCAAAAGGCATTACCCTGTAGCAATAAATACCTTTGGGGGTGCGGAATGCAGTTAGCTCTTCATCTTTTGTTGCTATGCAAATTTGGTTATAGCCTGACGAACCATCCATAAACGACATTGACTCATACCTAGTAGTAGCATCGATCATCAGCTGTGGAATAGGGAGCGGGAATTCATATTTGGGACACGCATTGTTGAGATCCCTGAAGTCGACGCACACTCGAATCTGGACATTCTTCTTCCTTACAGGGACAATACGTGAAACCCATGTTGGGTATTTAACTTCACAAATAAAGATAGCTTCGATGAGTTTGTTAACTTCGGTTTTAATCAAGGGAACCAAGTCCGGCCTAAAGCGCCTTTGGGCTTGTGTAACAGGGCGAGCACCATTCTTGACAGTAAGGTGATGGACTGCTACTTTCGGGTCCTAGCCAGGCATCTCTTTGTAGCTCCAAGCAAATACATCCCCGAACTCCTTCAGTAACTCAATATAAGTGCCTTCTTCATCCACTTCTAGTAAAGCACTTAAGTAGGTGGGTCTTGGTTCTTCAGCGGTGCCAAGGTTAACTTATTTTAAGGCATCAACTATAGTCTTCACTCCTTGTTCAAGTTCAGGTGGAACATCTTTCGCTTCTTCATCTTCTTGAGGGTCCCCATCTTTGAATGATATGTGATAACACAATGAAACATCATCCAATTTCTCGTCATCCTCCATTAGAGATAAAACACCATGCTCGCCTTGTACAGTAGCGTGATACAAAGAACCCACACTTTTTTCATCTTCATCGGATTCATTAGTGTAAACCACAGTGTATGGCTTCACCTTCATTACCTCATCACACGAAACCATGACTTTTGTTTGTCGCTTCATTCTAGAAGGAATCAAACTTTGGAAATCTTTAGAGATCTTCTAAATTTTGGGCAAATCGACTGTTTTTGTATTTCGATAATTTCTCTGGAACTTATTTCCCTTCTTTAATGGACCCAATCTCTCAAATAAAGAAGTTCTCACAGTTGATTTTCTAAGTCGATCAAAGACAAAAGGCCTGTTAGAGGCGGCAGATTCATCTTCTACAGTGATATAATTGTAGCTCGCCCTTCTTATGGACATGCACACTGGTGACGGTTGCTTGTATCCCAAACCTTCATGTGGTTGCCTCGTCGCATCTTCTGATGCGAGCTTTCTTAACTTTTACGGCTCATTGGGATTGTATCAAGCTTTTGCAAATAACCTGTAAGCATTAGGATCAAAACCTTCATTTGTTCACTTTGTAGGTAATGCGACATTCTGCAAACGATTTTGGGCTACAAACCCTGCAAATGGCTTTGAGGACAACTTTACTGCCTCAATTCGTTTTACCGGAAGAGTTAACTCCTTTAGCATGTTAGTTTGGAGATTAGATGATTCTCATTCATCTTTCTTTCTTTTAGGGACATATTGGAGTGCATGACTTGCTTTCTTTCCATAAGACGCAATATCCCCTCTGTGAGATTTATTCGTGTTAGGTTGTACCTCCTCATAAATAGCTTTGGTTCTACAGCAATCACCTCAGCTCTTTTTGTTGTGGGATCGTCATTCTTTCTTTTCATGCCATCATCAGCTTTTAGCCCCTTCAAAATGCGATTCTTCAAGTAAAATTTTGCATCGATGAAGTGTGACTCACCCTCGATGAATGGCTCATCATCAGCAACTATCTTCTTCTCGACTTCACCCTCGTAGTACTTCAAACATTGATAGTAGGTAGATGGAACCATTTTATTCTCATGTATCCAAGGCCTTACGAGCAAGATGTTGTATGAAGTCTTTGCATCGATCACATGCATCCATCACTTGATTGCATGTCTTCAATGGTGATTCCCAACCTGATTGCACATATGGCTCTTTTCCCCCCCCTTGGTTGAATCCTTGGATCATCACACGACTTTTTGAGAGTTCGTTCATGGGAATACCAAGTTCTTTCACAGTGAAAATTGGCAAAAGATTCATTGAGGATCCTCCATCAACCAAAATTTGATTTACCCTTTCATCACACACATAGCCAATCAGGTACAATGGGTGATTATGAAGAGTATCACCTAGCAGAAGATCGTCATTTGTGAACGTGACATTTTTTGCACAAGCATTAACTTCTTGAGGAGTGGACTCGATGAGCTTTTTCAAAGATGGTGCCAATGGTAGGTCATCACTCTTTTCTTCCCTTTTGTCAGCATGGCAACAAGAGGAATCAATACCCCCATAGGAAATCTTCGTGCGGAACCAACTTGGTAAAAACTCCTCCAAGGTCACTGGATGTCAAGGCTTTTGAGGGTGGTGCACCTCAACCTTTGCCTTCTTTAAGTACTTATCTGGATTCCATATACTTGGTATTTTTACCATCATTTTCCTTGTTGGTTGTTCTACTGATTCTTTTCGTGGGCTCCTTCTTTGGTGCCTACGATGAGTCACCAACGTCCAACCTTCATTATCCTCTGGTTGATTATCTTCAACTTTGTTGTTCTCCAGTAATTCTTCATCTTTACTTTCTTTAAAACTACATAATTCGTCTGGACTGAATGAGCCAAATGTGCTAGAGACTTGGTTTGTGCTTGCTTTCTCATCTTCAAGCACAATCTTCTTTTCACGAGCCAAGTCCATAACTTTGTCCTTGAAGACAGAGTACTTCTCCATAGGGTGGCTCACAAGTCGATGATATTTACAGTAATTTGGGTCATCTGTTTTCCCAGCTTCATTTGGCCGCTTCAGCTCCGGAAGCTTAATAAGATTTAACTCAAGGAGTTCTTCGAACATGGCTGTCCCATCAGAATCCAGAAATGGGTACTCTTTTTCTTTCATTTATTTTAGAGTCAAATTTCCACTTGGCTTATCTTGAAATGAAGTAGATTTCATACTCTTCTTCTTGCTCACCTTCTTCGTGAACTTCACAAGTGACGTGTTGACATTCATAAAATCGTTGTTTTCAGATCATGGTATAAAGTTGCTCCATTTTTTGTCTTCTTGCTTGTCGTTCCCTTTACGTGGTTTATAGATGGGCAGCCTTTCATTTCCAGCAAAGGCCATGCTCAATTCCATGTCATGGGAACGATTTGCAAGTTCTTCAAATGTGCTAGGCTTGATACCTTGCAAGATGTAGCACAATCCCCAATGCATGCCTTCGATGCACCTCTATGCCAGAAGCTTCACTAAGCCTGTCTTTACAGTTGAGGCTTGTGTTCCTCTAATGATTTATAAAGTCAATAACTGGTTCACCCTTCTGCCGACGAGTATTTGTGAGTTCCACCATGCTCACAGTGCGCCTTGTGCTATAAAAGCGATTGAGGAACTCTTGCTCTAGTTGATCCCAGCTATCAATAGATCCTGCCTCGAGGTCTGTATACCAATCAAAAGAATTTCCTTTTAGCGAGCGGACAAACTGTTTGACAAGGTAATCTCCATAAGTCCCAGCATTGTTGCATGTCTCAACGAAGTGCGCCACATATTGCTTTGGATTTCATTTACCATCAAACTGTTGAAATTTTGGAGGTTGATAGCCAGCGGGCATCTTTAACATATCGATCCTTGCAGTGTACGACTTTGCGTATGAAAGGGAGGACTCAGAAGAAACTTCATATTTATTCTTAATAGTTCCTTCAATGAACTCCTTCAGTTGATCGATGGGAATCATCCCTTCAGATGAGACGGGGATAGCCTTAGCAGACGCTACTCGTATCGAGCGAGAATCAATCTCCGGAATTTTTGGGAGCTTGCCAGGTGCATGGGTGGATTCTTCTTCCATCAAGATTCCCACCCTGTCTGTTAGCTTTTCAACTCTATCATCTTGATTTTGTATGCACTTGGTCAAGGCAACGATTGCTCCCGTCAAGTTCGCCAACTGCTCTTCCACAGATGAAGTGTTGGTCACCATGGCTTGCATGATTGTTGTAGATGATGTGGAGTAGCATGAATTGTCACACAGATTGATTTTCTAATGGCTCACGCTACGCGGTGTAAGTGGGGAGGATCCATAACTTGAAGCATGATTATCTTCCTTCACAACTGAGTTCTTGGATCCGGAGAGATCAAGCAAATATGAAGTTTTCTTGATCTTTTCAGCAACATCGGTCTCTTTTCTGGGTTATGAAGACCACTATTTATAGTTGTAAGAGGAAAGAGTTATGATAAGAACAAACTCTTTCCGACCAATCCAATTAAAGTGTGACAAGGCCACATTTGATTGGCCAAAACATGTCACCCGCACATGTGGCACGGTTTCATTTGCCTTTTAATTTGACTTGGCATGTCCTGTCATTTTGACACATAGCATGATCCCATTGGCTCTTCTGCTTGACTTGGTGTGCCACATCATTTGACATGTGGCACCAAACTGGGCCTCTAGGAAGATGATGGGCTTAATGAAGTGGGCTCATCACTTTAGCCCAATTAAATTGGCTAGCCCAATAGATTAAGACTTAATTATTTAATCCATATATATTGGACTTACATAATTAATTCAATTATATTAGCCCATAATATTTATTTGGACCAATATATCTTGAATTTTAAAATATAATCCAAATTCTTTTATGGATTTAATTTTAATAATATTTATATGCCTACAACTTCTACTCTCTCATTGTTTGGAGCATGATGCTCAAGTTCTGCTCATGGTCCTCCCGACTACGAGAATATACCAAAATATTGTCAATGAACTGATGATGAAAGAATTAAGACATGGCTGGAACACACTGTTCATTATGTGCATAAATGTTGTTGGGCATTAGTCAGCCCAAATGACATCTCTAGAAAGTTGTACTGACCATACTGAGTCCTGAAAGTAGTCATCAGGAATTCTAATTCACGAATCTTTAACTGATGATACCCTGACCTCAAATCAATCTTCGAGAACACTCTAGCACCCTGAAGCTGGTTAAATAAGTCATGAATGAGTGGTAGTGGGTACCTTTTCTTGATTGTAAATTTGTTCAGCTGCCTATAGTCAATACACATCCTCATAGAGACGTCTTTCGTATTCACAAATAGAACTGGAGCACCCCAAGGCGAGACAATGGGTCGGATGAAACACTTATCAACCTACTCTTGAAGTTGTATCTTTTACTCCTTTAATTTTGTGGTTGTAATATGATATGGTGAAATAGAAATGGGCTGAGTGCCCGGCACCAAGTCAATACCAAAAACAATATACCTATCAAGCATCATGCTCGATAGGTATACTAGAACATATGTGGGAGATATCTCACCACCGGAACTAACTCAACGGTAGGAGTATTAGCACTGACATCCCGCACAAAAGCTGGATATGCTCCACGAATAACTCACGTGCAATAATTACAATTCACCAGGTGTAGTCACAAGCACAATATATCAATCCCTCAAGTGTGGTTGCGGGCTATCAATCCAAATCATATCACACAGGAAAACATATATACAAGATTACATGTACATGACCAATGAATATAAAATATCATACTCCTGGACTGATATAAATGACATGGTATGGTGTATGTAGGTCCAAAGTGAGCTATGATAAATAAAATTAGCAATTCCATTACAAAAACAACAGTTATCAAGTTGAATCATGAGACTGGCCTCTATGTAACATAAAATATGGCTCAATTAGGTCACAACGTGGTATAAATATGCGAAACATCACAAAATATATCTTGACAATCTATTCAAGGAATTTCATAACTTAAGAACCATCTCGAGCATGGATAAACACCCTGGTCCATCATGGGCTCAGCCCCGCACATGTGCACCACCTATAGCACGTACATATCATAATTAACTCAGGCAACTAGTGCATCAGCCATGTTTCGGTATGATACTTACCTCATTCAAGCAAAATCACTCCTCTAACAAGCCTATCCCGCGTGAATCAACCTCCGGACGACCTGAATATAGCCAAATTAACTTAATATAATCAATAAAAGCCATAAGAATTGATTCCAAATAATAAAGCTAAGATCTTTAACCAAAATCAAAAAGTCAACCCAAAAAGTCAACCCCATGCTCGTGCCTCGAAACCCAAACAAACGCACAAATTCCAAATACCCATTTGATTATGAGTCCAACCATACCAAATTCCCTCAAATCATAAAATCTCACTCTCAAATTACATATTGCAAAAACCCCAAATCCCAACTCAAATTCATGAATATTAGGTGTATTAATAAGTGGGAAATCAATATCTATCATCAAAACTGATTAAATTTCAATTAGCTTT
This sequence comes from Nicotiana otophora, assembly GCA_000715115.1. Taxonomy (NCBI): domain Eukaryota; kingdom Viridiplantae; phylum Streptophyta; class Magnoliopsida; order Solanales; family Solanaceae; genus Nicotiana; species Nicotiana otophora. The sequence continues at coordinate 16,397 of AWOL01S0047223.1, forward strand.
TCAATTAGGAAAAGCACTCTAGAGATTGCCTTGGTCCGAGCTCCGCAAAAACAAAAAAGAGAAAAACACTCAAACCCTTGATATTATAGAGTCTACTAGCAAAATTGCATCTATGATCCATAACAACGCATCTGCGATATTGTATTTCCGGCCAAAATCACGCACATGTGAACTCCACTTATATCCAGGCCTACCGGTTCAGCGGACATACTCCCACACCTATGGAGCCCTTCCGCATCTACGGTCCATGCTGCTTCAGCCAAACACCGATTCTATGGACCCCTCTTCATAGAAGCGCATTCACTTCTGTGGGATTCTATGGACTACTTGCTCGCAGATGCGGACCTAGCCCTTTATGTCATTTCCGCACCTGCGAGGGAAATTCTGCAGGTGCGGCGTCGTAGGGGTGAGAATAGGTCTGCAGATGCGGAATAACTGGGCAGAAAATAGGATTTTGAGGGTTTGATTCCCATTTCAATTTTGGGACTTTGAGAGCTTGGTGTGAGGCAATATTTCGAGGCTTGTTCAAGACGATTGTTGGGGTAAGTAATTTTAACTCGGATTGGACAATATTTCTTGAATCTATTGCTATTTGCATCATATAACTAGGGATTTAAGTTGGAAATTTGGGGGAAAAGGGTAGAAACTTCATAGACTAAAATTTCGTGTTTTGGAAGGTGATTTGAGGTTGGATCCGAGTAATTATTGTATGGTTGGACTCGCGAGTGGATTAGTGTTCATATTTTGTGACTTTTGTCCGATTGCAAGACATGGGCCGGGTGTCAGTTTGAGCCTATTTCGGATTTTCGCTTATAATTTCGTGTTTTTCTTGCGTAATTGATTCCTTTAGCCTATATTAATTATATTGTGCTGCTTGTTGCTAAATTCGGGGCATTTGGAGACTGATTCGAGTGGCAAAGGCATTACAGAGTAGTAGTTTTGCGCGATTTGAGGTAAGTAAAAGTTTTAAATCTGGTCCAGAGTATATGAAATCCCAGATTTTGGTATGATGTGATTGTTTTAGAGGTGACGCACATGCTAGGTGAAGAGCATGTTGGCGTGCACTATCGGGGATTGTGACTCGGTCCATCCCGTGAGACTGTAAAGTTGAATAGCTTATTGTAAATTACATATTCCCTCTGTCTTCTAGAAATTTGACTGTTATATATGTTAGAATATTCCAAGAATGTTTCTAGAAATCGCCTTATGGATATTCCCAAATGGAGCGCACCAACACCTTCCACTGAGCTGATAGCCTTCTTGGAGGACTCTTAACCTGTCTATCGGGACCTGCGGGCATGAAATGCAGTGTCCCCAGGTAAATGGGATGTCAGTAAAAATAATGTATCGAGTATGTATGGAATGAAAATCACTAAATAAAAGACATGAGAGTATCATGGAGAAAACGACTCAACATGTAAGTCTGAATAGCTCTGTAAATCATTTCATATTTATAATGTCATGCATGTGCGTATAAATGTAATACCATGCATAGCTATATGTGTACATTACATCATCAATCCTCTGAGGGCATCCCATCATATCATCTCGGCCAATGCGGGCAAAATCATCAACATATACCAGCTGATCAGGTGGTAGTGCGTATATAACGCTGCAACCTCTTCCCATATCCTATATACATATATTATACGCGTATATAACTCCATCTGGTCATGGGTCAATGTACATGTATAAATGAATGAAATGCATAAGAAGTACGTTAATATGATTTCTCGGAATGTCATAAGATCAATATGCCTTTCGGATAAACTTTATCAAATACGTATTTTTCAGAGAACCATGAACAAAAGATATAATACTAATACACATGGGGAATCAAGAACATAGGCACTCCTAGCACTTCTATGAATAGAGTCATTTATGAAAGTTGCGCATTTGCTCGTTTCGTTTGTATCATATGGATCATCCCAAAGGAAAGAAGGGATAGCCTTAACATACCTGAGCCGATTATCTTAACAATTCTTCTCACACACGTCTTTTGCCAAAAATACGTAACGACGAATTAAGTAGGGAAAAATCCATATGATATTCTTGAGAAAGATTGTACCAGGCCCCGTTGGAATTTTCAATTCACGCTGCTATAGCATTGTGAAGTTTCAAACGAATTATTTGAGTCTCATTCGTTACTTAGAAAGCTTAGCAAAACATAGCATCCACCTTAATGATTTAGGAAGATCTCTTATAACTTGTGGGTTGTGATCCCCACTTGATAAGGATGACTTTTGACAACAAATCCAATAAAATGCCACCTAATATCCAAACCAAAGAGTCACTTATCACCTAATTAACTTGATGCCACGTTGGGGGCCCTTTAGGCTTATCCACAATTTTTCCAATTGATTTGTTAACTCATTAATCTCCCACTAATCAACAATTAATCAATTACCTACATAATTAAACATTATCTCAAATTACTTAAAATACTAATCACTTTTAACACACTTTATACACCTGACTATCATGGTCATGTCGTACCTATTCGACACTAGTACATAAATACGGGGTATTATAGCTTGGACCGTACTTTATCTCAAAATGTCAAACTTCGATGAAACTTATTTTCTTCCACTCATTTACCCTCTGACCTTCACGGCTTTACTTATCACTTGTTGTAAATAGCATAATACTTATAACCTTCAAGTAATCTTGTCCTTGAACTGATGTCAATTATCTTATGAAAAATCCAACGTACAATACTACGGGGTGTAATGTCGACGTAATACTGTGAGGTTTAACATCATTCCCTCCTTGGAACATTCGTCCTCAAATATTGACTGATGCACTTATCTGTCTCATAATGGGATAGCTCTTACGAATGGTTTTAATACTGTCCTTGCCATTTAGGCAACCGTTCTGTGAATAAATCCAAAGGCCAGGGCATTCCCACCTTTAGGCCTCTTTCTCACACCACGACTTGTGGTCGGAATTCTTCCAATCTTGTAACTATTGCTATCTTCTATCATGCAGTTTGTATGACTTTGTCCTTGTATGTGGGCTTATGTGACCCTTCTCTCGTTTTTCCTCCAGCCTTAAGCCAATCTCTAGCCCTCACTTTGTGAACATATATGGAATTATGATAAGCTGCCCCTATGGGCGTCTATGGCTTTACTGCATCTAAGTAGGTTGTCACGACCCAAAACCAATGGGCCGCGACGAGTGCCCGAGTCCTACCTATCGAACACCCTTAAGCATGCAACTAATATATGAACATGAATAACATCTGCTAAATTACGTGCGTGCGAAATACATAGGGAGAACTGGCAAGGCTTCTATAGACAACTACATGTCCAAAATTGGAAGCTGACAATGACGCATACTACCCAACTATACATGACTATCTACAGACCTCTAACAGAATATACAACTATACAAGGATGGGACTGGGCTCCGTCATACCCATCTATGTAAACAAACCTATCGTACCAAAATCCAAAATAACTCCGGATCAAATGGAGCACACCAACTCTCGCTGATCAAGGATCCTATGAAGGGGGACCATCTGCTTGTCTACCTGTACATGCGGGCATGAAACGCAGCGTCCCCAGGAAAAAAAGGGACGTCAGTACGAATAATGTACTGAGTATGTAAGGCATATAAATCAGTACCCAAAAGACATAGATGAAACACAGAATAAAGAATTCCGCCTGTAAGCCTAAATGACTTATAAATCCTGAAACATTTATAATGCCATACATGTGCGTACAATTGTCGTGTCATGCATGGGTATAGGTGTACATAACATCATCAATCTTCTGAGGCATCCCATCATATCATCTCAGCCAATGTGGGCAAAATCATCAACATGTACCAGCTGATCAGGTTGTGGTGCGTATATAACGCCATAACAGTTTCCCATATCCCATATACATATAATATACGCGTATATAACACCATCTGGTCATGGGTCAATGTACATGTATAAATGCATTAAATGCATAAAAAATACATTAATAAGATTTTCTCGGAATGTCATAAACATACTATGCCTGTCGGATAAATTTTATCAAATACGNTTCCCCTATTTTCTGGTTGTAAGTATGACAGGCTACCCATAGATCTATGGCTGCGGGCCTCGGCTACCATGTTCTCCTTCCCCGGATGGTATAAAATATCAACGTCATAATCTTTAAGTAGCTCCAAACATCTCCTTTGGCATAAATTCAATTCCTTTTGCTTGAAGATATACTGGAGGCTCTTATGATCCGNTGATATTTCAATGAATAGTCATTTATGGAAATTATGCATTTTCTCATTTCGTTTGTGTCGTATAGATCATGCCGAAAAGAAAGAAGGGATAGCCGTAACATACCTGAACCGATTCGCTTAGAATTTTCAATTTACGCTTTAAAGAATCAACAACAAACGTTATCTAATTTTGGTATGGAATTATTCTGCCCTTTGAAGAACTCATGTTTATGAAGAACTAACGTTTATGAAGAACTCACGTTCTTAAGACGTGAATGGGCTCTCTGTCCTTGGATGAATATGTGACTAATGACTCATGTTCCTAAGACTTNTGATACAAGTAGTGCCTCCACATCTTTAGTGCATGAATTCCTGCGGCTAACACTAAATCATGGGTCGGGTAATGTTTCTCGTGCTTTCTTAGTTGTCTAGAAGCATAAGCTACAACCTTACCATGCTGCATCACTACACAACCCAATCCAATGCCAAAGTATCATAATAGATAACATAACCATCGGTCCCTTCTGGGAGCGTTAGAGCCGATGCTAAANTAGTCATACATGGGGATGGGGGTGCTGCCACGTGGGGGAAGGGTTAGTCTTATCCAACCATTCCTTAATTAAATAGTTAATCTCCCATGAACCAATAATTAACCAATTATCCACATAATTAAGAATTATCTCAAATTACTTAATATACTACTCCCTTTTAGTACACTTTACGTACCCTACTATCATGGTCATGGGGTACCTTGTATAGCACTAGTCCATAAATACCGGGTANTAACACTAAATCATGGGTCGGGTAATGTTTCTCGTGCTTTCTTAGTTGTCTAGAAGCATAAGCTACAACCTTACCATGCTGCATCACTACACAACCCAATCCAATGCCAAAGTATCATAATAGATAACATAACCATCGGTCCCTTCTGGGAGCGTTAGAGCCGATGCTAAAGTTAATCTGTCCTTCAATGCCTGAAAACTCCGTTCGCAAGCATCAGTCCATTGAAACATTGCTCCCTTCTGAGTCAACTTTGTCAAAGATGCTGAAAGGGAAGAAAATCCCTCTACAAAGCTCTTGTAATAACCTGCCAAACCGAGAAAGCTACAAACCTCTGTCGGTGTCGTGGGTAAAGGCCAAGTCTTTATTGCCTCAATCTTTTGTGTATCAACCCGGATACCTTCACCCAAAATGATATGCCCAAGGAAAGCTACAGAGTTCAACCAGAATTCACATTTAGAGAATTTTTCATACAATTTCCCTTTTTGTAGAACTCTAAGCACAGTACGCAAATGATCTGCATGCTCAGCCTTTGAACGATAATATACCAATATATTGTCAATAAATACAATTACGAACAGATCTAGAAAGGGTCTGAAGATACGGTTCATCAAATGCATGAATACTGCTGGGGCATTAGTCAAACTGAACGACATAACATGAAACTCAAAGTTCATGTATCTGCTCCTGAATGATGTCTTCGGAATATCTTTGTCCTTAACTCTTACCTGATGGTACCCAGACCTCAATTCTATCTTTGAGAAACACTTGGCACCTTGCAACTGATCAAATAAATCATCAATCCTCAGGAACGGGTACTTATTCTTGATCGTCACCTTATTCAACTGTCTATAATCAATACACATTCGTAAGGAACCATCTTTATTCCTCACAAATAACACC